>CAXFZM010000307.1:0-15564 GCA_964007475.1 Hybos culiciformis
CCCGCGCCGACCGCGACCCCCGCACCACCGCGCCACCCGCGCCACCGGCACCCCCGCACCCCCCGCGCCACTTGCACCTACGCGCCTCCGCGCCACCGCGGATTAGGAATTTTTCTAGGATGATCAGGAATTTTCTAGGACCAGAAATTTTTGTAAAGATTGTTTTATTTAATAACAAACTGTATAATGATTACCATAGTTATGGAAAAAATAATTATATTCAAAAACAAACTGTATAATGATTAGATATATATATATATATCTATATATAATATAATGATTAGATAGAAAAAAAAATGTATCTTATGTCGTTTTCAATTAATGACACAAAACGACATAACATAAATTTAGGTTAAGTCACTTAATAAATTTATTTTATTACACTTTCAGAAAACGACATAACATAAATTGATGTTATGTTGCTTTAAAAAATAAAATTTATTATGAAACATTCCTCATCGCGTATTAGTGATCAGTATTGTTTTATTCGTTTTTCCGATCTAGAATTCGTGCCACTAAAATGCATATTATACATAATTCTCAAAAGAAAAAATTGACCGTTTCAATGATAAAATATGCTCCATCATGATTTTTTTCATTTGTTCACTTCCGAAATAGAAAGTGTTGTTAGTTTTGAATTTAAATGGAAAATTTAAAACGATGGTCACCCAACGATTGTATTCAAGAATTCGATGTTAAGAAATGTTTTCGATTGAAGCTTAAAAAACGTTGATTTCACGATTTTTTGCAACCCTCTTAAGTAAGTGCTGGAAACGTTTTCTATTACAAGATATTATTTTAAGACTTTATATAGTTTTTCAAATACGAAATATCTTACCCAAAAACTTTTGCGGAAAAAAACAAAATACTTTTTATTTCTCTCAGAAATATGGTGTCATTGTAATCTTTGTTATGAGCATGTAATAATCTGTTATTTAATTCGCATCCCAATTTGTAACACATTATCAAACATACGAAAAATACCTGAAATAGAATTTTTGATTTTTAAGGAGCGTCCACACATGCGTGAACGAACATGAAATTTCGTTATTCACTTAGACATGACGCATGTGTGGACACAATATTCGTTTAAAAAAGTGATTATTCGTCATCCCTAAACGAACATGAACATTTCCGCTATATGAGCGGAAATATTCGCCATGTATATGAACATTTATATAAATTTGGGGTTTTTCACGGGTTTAATAACATAGTTATTTATAATTTTAAGCTTAAATTTAGAATTTTTTTTTTTGCGCATTCCTTTTTTTCAATGCGATTTTAAAATTACTTTTCTGTAAATTTAATTTTAAAATGGTATTGAAAAAAATAAATACTTTATTAAAATTTAAATAATACTTCAAAATTATAAAAATTCAAAAATTGTATGACAGAAAAAAATATCCAGCCGCAGCAACTTGAAGATATTTTTTATTTACCATAATTAATTTAATATTATAGTTTATAATAATATTTTGCATATTTAATAATTGGGCAACTAATATTTTTTAACATCAAATTTCATTCACGAATATTCTAAATCAAACTTATGTGTGGACAGCTTTTTCATACACGAATATTCACACACGAAATTTCATCAACGAACAAAAAGTTCGCTCACGCATATGTGGACGCGCCTTTAGAATTATAAATTGTATGAAAAAACGAAAACATTATTTTATGATTTGGGAAAATCTCTTTTTTATTTGATATAAAATTATTCTTTTTTTTCCTTTGAAAGTTCATTTGGGAACTGTTCCGAATACATTGACAACAGTCGTTCTTCAACGCGTGCCTCCAAAAATATTTGAATAAAATTAAGAAGATTAGATAACTTTTCATAGGATTTTTATTGAAAAACACAAATTATTTTGTGAAAATTAGATATTCTTTAATAAATTATGTTTATTTCATCAACTTACAGCATCAGTTATGTGTGCTGCAGAAGTGCTCAATAATGTAATAAATTGAAATAACCACAAACATTCAAAATAAGGTGTTTTCATCGAGCCCAATTTAATGTTGAATGGCAATCGTCTTGTATCTTGATTGAAATAACTAACAGAAGGTTCCAAACAAAACAAAATTGCACAAATGACAATTGAAAAAGTAAATAATTTGACCATTTTCAAAAAATTCTTTTTATCTTCATTAATTTGTAATTTCTCCGAAAAACTACTGTATAATTCTTCAATATTATCAATTAGTTCTTTTATAATATTCTCAGATCTAACAAGAAATCTAAACTTGTACCAAAACACAAGTGCTGTGTAACATATAATTACATTACGTAGGTATCCCACAAATTCAAATGAATTTTGAATTGCTTCCATTACAAGAAAAACTGGAATACAACTTGTGCAGAGCATTACCTAAAACAAAAAATAGTTTATAAGTTATTCACGTCAAGTAAAACCGTAACGATAATGCAACACCTTTCTTTTTGGTGAAGGTAAAACTTATTCTTTTTTAAAATTAATCACGTTACAATATTTAAATATTTTATTTTATAGTATGTATTTTTAAAAAAATACTTTTGTGTCTTTAAAACTTCAATATTTTTTAATTGCCTAGTGAACTTTTATTTTTAATGAACTTTTATAATTTTGAGACTACCGGGCTTCGCACGGGAGTTTGTGTGGCTGTGTATTAAACGAAAACTATATATACCTAAATATGTAACTTTCAATTTTAAAATTCATTATGTAGCTCTCGCACTGAGGAGTCTTATAGGATCATGGGTGGGAGTCTTTTGAATAGCCAGACGAAAAGAGGATATTAGAGTGCAATGCATCAACATTTTATTGGAATATACCTAAATTCGAAAACCGGCTTCTAAGGGAAACGAGGCTTCAAATTTCTAGTTCTTTATAAGAATCTCGGGTCTCTTTCCTATTTAATTTCAAAATTTCACCAGTATCAGAGGTTGACATGTGATTAATTAGATTGATAGCCATTCTGACACGTTTTTTCCCTTTCAAACATGGACCAAAATTATCAAAGATTCAAATATTGCGCATTTGAAAGATTTTCTTCTTTTGTATTTTTTAAAAGCCTGAATAATTTTGTCCTTTTAATTAATGTTTTTATAAATAATACTGATGCTATAAAAATAATTCGCTATTAAAATTTACTAAAATTTTCATTCGACTGAAACCACTTCTGTATTCGGAAGAAATTAAATTATTATTGGGGTCAACAGAAGAATACATTTGGATCGATAAATTATATGGTTGCACGCTATGCTTTATTTCCATGAATTTAAATTAATCACCATGAAATGCAATATTTTCGCTAATTTATCATCTTGCCAAATTTTTAAAAATGATAAAGATCCTTTTATAAATTGAAAAAAAATCATTTTTTTTTTTATTTACTTAGCAGAAAACACTCAACGAAGTCTTAAATGAAACTAATAAATATTTGCAGAAAACTCTGGTTTAATAATGAAAATGCAATATCAAAAGTATAAATGTTTTTAATTATTCAAGTAAAATAAAAACAAAAAAAAATTATCGGCTTGCAGTGTTGCAACACCTAGTGCACTAGAATACACATCATCAATTCATATGAGTCAGCGGTGCTATTTACACCGCGGTTTATTCAACGCATCCAAGTTCACTGAATCCCAACTACACCACATGCTAACTGCACCGTATGCTATTAATGATTCTATTATGTAAACTTAAGTTCATAATTATGTATATGAAAAATAACGAAAAAAATATGAAATTATATAATAGAACTGCAATTGACACATGCGACTTGATAGAAAACATGTAAATATAAATAATATAAGTATATTATTATTATAATCTGTAAAGGAATTATCCTGGTAGATTGAAATAAATAAATAAATAAATAAATAAATAAATAATATTTTAGAGAAACATTTAAATGATCTTACTTTGGAAAGGTTTTATAACTTAAATTCCATGCAAAAAATTTTATTTTTTTCTACTTTGAATTATTTTAACCATTTTCTGTTGTGTTTATGAGACCGGAAATCCTATATTGCATTGCATAGATATATGTACACAGACTTATAACTTCGCTACACTTCAGGTTACAAACACAGAATTCCATGTTTTGCAGAAAAAAATGGGTTCGTTCTGTGTTTGATACTTGGTTTGCCATATAAAATTTTTTTTTTTTTTTCATGGTTTGAAAGTCGGTTCGTCACAAACCTAGAAATTTTACTACATAGTTTTATTGCATTTCAAAAAAAAAAGGTATAACCTGTCAATTTGTAGAAAATTTACAGAAAAAATCATACTTTAAAATGCTTCGATATAAAAAAAATAATAATAAATTGTAGGTTATCAAAAAAGAAAATAAATTAAAATATTTTTAAAAAAAAATTGAATATTATTTTTATTTTACATTATTTCTTTAAATTAAAAAAATTCATTTTTTTTTTTAAATTACGAAAAAATAAAATTTTATTTTACAAAGAATTTTTTTTTAATTTTACAAAGAATTTTTTTTTAAATTTCAAACCAAACCATCTTTTATAAGTGTGTCACCCCATTCGCCAACCTACTTTCAAACCAAGAAATTCATGGTTGCTAACCTGAAGTGTAGCGAAGTTATTAGACACAAAAGTAAAAACCTTTATGAACATGAAAAAGATAAAAATACATTTATTTTCCCAATGAATGAAAATTCAGTAAATAACATTGAAGTAACATTTTATTTTTTTAAAGTATGTTGTTATAAAATTCATTTCCGCATAACACACTTAGCATAAGCTTAACAAGTAATCACACATAACCCTTTTGAAGTCAATATGAAAAATGTGGTAAAAAACATATCATTCGCATACCTATATTGTGCACAACGTAGATCCGTCCTAATGTTTCATAAGATTTTATTTTCATCATTATCTTTTATTTTAACATTTTAAGAAAAAATTATTTATTTGTGTTTAAGTCAAATTTTTTTTGGAATTAGCTGTAAGCGGACACACGTTGCTGCTAACACTGTATTATATTTTATTTAAACTATAGGTTATATAATTACAGCTTTACTTATTGTTATTGATATTATATTAGGCTTGTTATTAGTACTGCAGTATACTTTTTCTAATTAAAGATTAATTAGAATATGAATTAATTTGACCTATAATAACTATATCTGCTACAAAAGTATAAAAGTCACACATAAATATTTAAGTGAATTGTATATTGGGTTGCAATTTCGACTTTGAAAATAAATAGCACACAAATATTTGACAGCATATGGCATATGATCTACTTATAATATTCTTGCACCATTCACTTTGGAATTGTTTTGTATGGAAAATATTGATTTGTCATTTTCTTTTTAGATTATAGTTAAATTTTATAATTACAGCTTTACTTATTATTATTGATATTATATCAAGCTTGTTATTACTACTACAATATCTTTATTCTAATTAAAAATGAAATAAAATATCAATATATTTGACTCATAATCTGCTACAAAAATATAAAAGTTACACATAAATATTTAAGTGAATTGTATATAGCGTTGACTTTGAAAATAAATAAAACACAAATATTTTTTTTCACATTCGTCCACACAAATGAAGATTAAAAAATTAATCACTTCTTTGTTCGATTGATTAAAATAGTGTACTTAGAAATGTTCACTAATATTTTATTTAAGATTATTGATTACAATAATGTAGAATAATAGCCCTTATTATGGAAGACGCTGTCGTCTGTCGCCAAAGTCGTCTTTTAGAGTCGCCGACGACTCTTTTTCGTATTACGGAAGGCGCCCAATTTTCAGGCGACTGTAATTTACAAGGCGCCTTCAACTTGATACGATAACACATGATTTTTTTTGTGAATAACAGAAACACCTAAATAAAAATCAAAAGAAAACGTAAAAATTTCAAAAATTTTTGAAGTTAAAATTCAAAAAAATTGATTTTAATAAATAAAAAACTTATATTTACCTCATTTTTCAGAATTCTTGAGTTAAATAAAACATTTTCAAACTTTTTCGAAATATGTTTTTGAAAAAAAATTTTTTTCAAATTGAATCATCAAAATAATATACTAGTCGTCTAGTTGAAAGCAGGCGACAGTAAATTTATTAAAAAGGCGACAAAAGCGACTTCAATAATACGGATTTTCAATTGATTGTGTCTAGTGTCGCCCAGGCGACTAGACGACAAGTTGCCTGAAGGCGACAGCGACTTCCATGATACCAAATTGTCGCTTTTGGCGACTGGCGACGGCGACAGCGCCTTCCATGATAAGGGCTATTCTAGAAAAATTTCAATATTATCTAATTTCCTGCATAATTTATCCGATGGCATTTAAATCCGTATAATTTTGGGTACAGTGATTTCAAATATTTGAGTTTGATTAGGTTGTAATTTTATTATCTACATTTTAAAAGCAAAATCAAGGATTTCAGATTTACCGTAATTTTTACTGAAATGGAAAATGGACTAAAAATTCTTAAACCCCTGAACCCAATAAAAATTTAATAAGGATATTTTATTAATTTTTTTTTATTGTTTTTATTCTTTTTTTAATTCTTGCGTGTAACATATTTTGTTAAGCGAATTAAGTTTATTATAAAAACATCGATAGGAAACTAGTTTAGTAATTTTCCAAGCACTATTCCACAACCCTCATAAAAGCCGGTCTCCTTTATTGCAAAAATAGTTAACAGAAAATCACTGAAACTATTACACTAAACTGTCGCTGTAATTATATAAAAGATTTAAAGTACATAATCCATAAGTGTTCAATTAATTAATACAAGTTTGAAAATTCTGAATATTTGGAGCAACAAAGCTTGATTTGAAGATAAGGTTCTCTTAAATGTTTTTTTATAAACTGCTGAATCTATAACTGAGATTACGACGAGGAATTAATATTGAGTATTAAACCCAATATGGGACAAAGAACATTATGAAATTATTCTGATTCATATAATATATACGTTATTATTATACAATGTTTAAATTTTTAAATAATAAACATTCTATATATTTCATTAAGCAAGTAAAATATATTGGTCCAAATGCTGTTAAGGTAAATTTATTAAAATAAATTTCCTGCTATAGATTTATCTATCATTATATTGATTTTGAATAGGGTAATTTGGGGTGTTATGGCGCAGCGGGTGAAATGGCATACTTATCCGTTTTGATATTTCAAAACAAAATTTTATTGAACTGGTCAAATCATTTTTCATTTTATGTGCTGATTCAAATTTTAGCTTTCTAGACCAAAGTGTGCATATTTTTTTGAGTTTTGTTTTCAAGATGTGTGAGATAAAATACTCTTTTTTTATGACATTAGCTAAAACCGCTAGAATTTGGATAAAGGAACCGATATTTTGTTCGGAAATAATATTTTTAGAATATATTTTTATTGTAGTTTTGAATGAGTACTGGAGAAAATAAATCCATAAGTAGATTTTTTTTTTTCTTAAATTATTTTTTGAAGTATATAGAATGGGTGCAATGGTACAATTTCATTAGGGGTGAAATGGTATATGTTCTTTTTCTCCTTACTTAATTTTTATTTGCAAAACTTAATTATTTTAGATATGCCAACGTTTTATAAAAAAAGATGCGGCAGTATTCTTGGGTCGAGTAAATGGAAAGAATAAATTTGATGTTTATCATTATTTTGGATTATTGCAAAAATTTATATAACAAAAAAAAAAAGTTAAAAACATTTGTTGTAAATGGTTTCACGTAGGTTCTTCTTCATTTTATACCATTTGCGAATCATGTGGTGGCACAAAAAAATAAAAAAAAAATAATGTTCTAAAAGCAATGGTGACTGCTGTGCCATGTCACCGTCACTAGAAGGGGTGATTTGGTTTTTCTTTATTTTTTGAAATCTGATTTAAGAGTTTAAAAACGAAAGTTAATTTTTTTTAACCAATTTATATAATTTCAATTTTAATAAAATAAAAGAATTGATTTTTGTTTGAAGCAAAAAAAACATTTTTTCCACCGAAAAATGGATTTCAAAAAAGGTATACCGTTTCACCCCAACTTATCCTACTTATTTAGATATTGTACTTTTTTTCTATTATTATTTTGAAGCACATCCTAATCATGTTGATGATAAGAATGAAAAATATATTATTTTTATGTAAATTTTTATTTTATCTGATTTTGTATTATTATATATATAACGTTGCAGATAATAATATTTATATTCAATATATTTTTATTGCACATATTGGTATTGGTTATTTAAAATACCGTCAATAATTTTTTATAGTTTGGTTATCTAAAACGAAAAAAAAAATCATAATAAAATTTTATAATGGTTTTGGATACCTATATTATTGTACATATAAAGGAACATTAAGAAGAAAATATATTATGCAAATTATGATCATTCAGGAAGAGAAAAAGTATTTTATTTATTTTATTTTTTGTTTATTTTTTCTTTTACTTTTCTTTATATTTTCCTATATATATATTAAAACAAATTTCAATAAATATAATAAAATATAAATATAGCATTAAAAATTGTGAAATTGAGTTAATTTTTTACATATTTTTTTTTTAATATTCAAACAATATGGTAATTGGTAGTTAAAGTTAAAGTTATATGAATTACGATTCAACGTAAAAATCTAACTATAATATTATTCTGTTTTCCATTCGTAAGCAACTCTAAATGCAAATATGTTAAATTGATAGAAGATTTTTCTTTCTTTCCTAATTTCGAGTAATTAATATAATAACAAAAATCTCAAAAAAAAGTCCCAAGATTAGGGTTAAGCTTTAGTATTTTCAAAACCAGAGAGCTAAAATACGGAATTACATAAAAAAATAAATTAATGTTATGTAGAATTTGGATAAGAGTTTGATTAGAAGCATTGTTAAGAATTTTGAAAAGACATAAAACAATAGGCTCTTATCAGTATAACTACAAACTACCAAAGTCATTGCTTATTCCAAAATAGTGAAAAATAAATTCAAAACTATAATTATTAATATGAACATATCAATATTTTACTATGGGGTCAATATTTAATAACTTGGGCGTTATTAAATCTATATAGTTGTTAACAAAAGGACTCGAAAAATTTTTATATTTATTTTCACTTTTCTTTTTCAGGGTAAAGAAAAAGTATTTTTATCCTCTAAAAAAGCAAAAAAAAAAAGGACACAGTCTACTACGTCTCAATAGATAAAAACTTTTAAAAATAAATTTATAAAAACTGCCCCAAAAAATATTATATTAAAAATCTTTGACAAGGGTCAAAATCATTTTAGAAGTGACATTAACAGTAGATTCTTGTATATGTTAACTAAATTTGTTATTAATTACGAGGTGTCTAAAAACATAAACACATAGATACGAATCAAAATTATATCACGAGACCGAAGGTCGAGTGATATAATATTGACATGTGCCTACGTTTTTGTGTGTATATACAACGAGTTGTTATAACAAATTTTGTTAACATATCCAATATACTGTTTTAATGCGTAGGGGAGAGGTAGTTGCAAAGAGAGAATATAGAGATAATTTATAATAAAAAATAAAGATAAAAGAAGCCAAGGGAAATGTTCCACGTTAATCATTCTTTAATTTCCCTTTCTTTTACAGATAAAAGAAACCAAGGGAAATGTTCCACGTTAATCATTCTTTAATTTCTCTTTCTTTTACAGATAAAAGAGGCCAAGGGAAATTTTCCACGTTAATTATCCTTTAATTTCTCTTTCTTTTAGTGATATTATTTTTGTGTATGAATTACGTAGTTCTCATTTTTTATCTTTTTTTTTTGTATTTGGCTGTATTGAAATATTGTGAGAGATATTATGTTTGTTTAGGTATTACGTAATATTCAATACGAAACATCTAAATGATTTCATTATTTACGCTGATGCATCTAAATTTTTTCATTATATACGCTGATGCATGCATGTGTATTGACGCATATAATACTCCATTTAGTGATCTAAATTCTATAGCACTAAATACAACCTAACGATCCCCTACGCATTAAAAATCTTTTTCCTTTACAAATTATGGGTATCAGGAAAACAGATCAGTTAATGTATACATAAACCTTTTTGTTTTTTTTTTTTTTAATTTTGGAATAAAATAATAATAGTATTATATAATATAAGTATAAAATATATATATATATATGTACTTAGTTTTTTCATGCAAATTTTCTTTTGAGGTAATCATAAATTCAACCTGGTAAAAGAAAAATTGTCAATTCATTTTTAAGGTAATTATGAACATTATCTAACCAGCTTGTTTATGTTATATATTGTAATTTAATGCGTTGGGGATCGTTATGTTGTATTTAGTGCTATAGAATTTAGATCACTAAATGGAGTATTATATGCGTCAATACACATGCAATCATTTATATGCATCTGCGTAAATAATGAAAAAATTTAGATGCATCAGCGTATGTATATAATGATAAAACTCAAAATTTGAAAAAAAAAAAAAAAAATTAAAATAGGTAGCTCCGGTGAAATAAAGATTACATGACCAAAAATTTTGGGTAGGGAGGTACGGTTAAGGCCTTCCGGGCTCAAAATGTACTGAGCAGCCCAACGTTTGTAGCCACTGTTATTTCATATTTTAAATCTTTTAAGTATTAACTTCTGTCGGCAGTTCTATGACTGCTTTTTTTTTCTTCTTATTAGTAGAAAACGTAAAAAATTGTTTAATCTTTTATTAAAGCAAAGGATAAAAGAATATTTGAAAAAAGAAATTTATTTTTTTTAAATTAAGTCCAAAATAAGAAAATATCTCATTCTGTTTATTTATATGCTCTCATTAAACTTTTTTAGGCTCACAAAGATTTTTTTAATTTAATGTTGTTTATCTTTTTAGCCAAAAAAATTGGTTATAAATATATTTGAATTAAAAAAAAAAAATCTCAGAAAATTAGGATATGTTTTTCTTTTCTTCTAATAAAATTTTAAGAGTTAATATTTTCGCTAGAAGATTTAATCACAAAGATGCAAAGAAAAAGTGTAAGATAGTATTATTAAGCGATATACAAAGTATTATATTTTACATTATTAAAAATTTGCACATAATTTTAATTGTCATATATTAATAGCATATAATACATAATAAATATGTTGTTGAAACTCTACAAAATCGATTTGACCAAAATTTATTTGAGAGTCCACATGATTATGATTTGTTAGATTTTATTTTATTTAAATTATTGTAAAATTATCTAAAAATTGTGATTAAAAAATTTAAACTTTCCACATTTTCCGCGTTTAGAGATTAAATTTTTAAAACCTAAAAACTTAAATACTTCGCAATGTATGAAGAATTATATATAAAAATACGATAAGGAAATGAATTTCAAGTAATATGTAAATAAATTGTACACAATTAATTAATATGCATTAAATGTATAATTGTATATCTCTTAAAATACATAAACATATTTGCAGGCCAATATATAATTTATTATGTTTTATTTCATATTACTTACTATGTACAGTAAAAATAAATAAGAAAACTCATATTGTGAAACAAAAAAAGAATTTTTAATTCATATGTTTTCAAAAATTGAAAATTTCAAAATGAGAAAGTTTTGTTTGCTTAAAGTTTAGAGAAGCATATAAAAAGTATTATTTTTGGTTCTAAACTTAAATAAGATTAAAATCTTTTAATATTGAAAGACATATTAAATTAAAACTTTTCATTATTTATTTATTGTTTACAAGATTTTTATAACATTCAACAATGTTTTCTTTATATTGACAAGAAAAATATAATCAAAATATGTCCAAAAAAGAAAATTAGAGAATTGACATGCAAAATTCTAAATATTAATTATTTAAGAATGATTTTGATAATTATTAATTACTGAACCTTGAGAATCTTAAAATACATTAAAATAATTCAAATTCAAATTATTTATTAACCATCCTAATTTACATTTCTTTTTATAATATAAAAGCACTCTAGTCTAAAAGATAAGAATAATTTTGATTCTCAACAGCTAATTAATTACTAATATGTACAACTTGATCAGTGTTTTATTATCATAATCGATATATCTAGGGGAAAAGGATAAAATCCCTTGAACAATTTTTTTTTAGTTTATACAGGACAAATTATGTTGAAATAAATGTAAATACATATATCGATCCATCGATGTAATTTATATTTTCAATTTTCTTCACCCTTCTCTTTTGTTTTTTTATTTGTTAATGTATCAAATCGAAATAAATATTTTTGAAATGTCATCTTTGAAATTATCTTGATTGATTTTATACGTGTCTGAAATTTTTCTTTTTAAATATGAAATTAAAAATTTTCTAGACATGTCAAATTATAAAAAAAAATGTGCCTGAAGCATTTCAAAAAATAATTGTGCTTCACCCTCAAAAAAAATTTAAGAATTTCAAGTTCTGAATTTCAAATTCCTAATGTATTTTGTTGGTGTGATTTAATGTCAAAAAAAAGTTTTCGGGTGACGGGTGAACATTTTTTTTCACTTTTTCCCATAAATTTCAAATATTAATAACAAAGCTGCCAGAGTAGGATTTTCTTTGCCTAAATTTAGAGGGGCAAAAATTATGAACTTTACACTAACAAAATACATTAGGAATTTGAAATTCAGAATTTGAAATTCTTAAATTTTTTTAAGGGTGAAGCACAAATAATAATATTTCGTACATTAAGGAAAAAAAAATTATTAACGTAACATGTCATGTGTAGTTATATTTACATTATGTATTATAATGTAATTATATATGTTTGTAGTATAGTGAGTTAAATTAAAATTATAATATTTATTCCGATTTTCGATATCTGAGCATGATGTTTCCATTCTAAGCAATTTTAAAAACCATTATAATGCAGATTAGAAGAGGTTTATTAGGTAAAAGGTTTACATTGTTATTACAATAAATTATCAGAATCGTGTGTAGTCTAGCCTACATTCTTTATTTAAGCTTATTAGAATTATAAACAGCTTCTTTTTTTTCATTTTTGAAAATATTTGTTTAAGGCAACAAAAATTGTATAGGTAATTGACTGAAAGTTTGAAAATATAAGAATTATTATTATTGAACTCTAACAAAAATTTATTCATGACTGTTTTTCTTTTCTGTAATTTTTCTATTTATTTACATTTTTCTCTTGTTTCTAAAGATGCTGTGAATTATAATGTATGCACATGTACATGTAATCAAATTTGTGATAAAGGTCCTTAAATATAACAAAAAAAAAATCACATGGCTTCTAATCCATTTTGGCAAATATTTTTACCATTTAAAAAAAAAAAATTAGTAAAAATGGCACCTTTTTTTTATGAGGATTTTTTTCCCTTTTTCATGACATTAAATATATTAGAAAAAAAAAAAGGATTGAAAATTCCTTTTTAACCTTTAATTTCCCAGAGAAAAAAAATATACAACTACTGACCCTTGTAAAAGTAAAAGATTTACGATCTGATAATATAAACTTTTAGAATCTTTAAATAAATTCTTTTTTGATACCAATATATATTTTTTTTTTCGATTTTGGTTGGACAGAAAAAAAATAATTCCTCTAATTCATTGAAATAGGATTTTTGAAAGGATTTTTCACTCGTTATCACATGATAAATTTTCTTTTATCGCGTGTTCTTCATTAGACTTTTAACATTTGAAATCTTTAATAATAATAAAAAAAATCTTTAAAAATATACTAATTTCAAATGTATATTTTTAAACTTAGTTTGTAAGTAAAATTTTAACAAATTGTTAAGAGTAAGCGGCTTAAATTACCAATGTTGAAAGATCAGGAATTCTTGTTCGAATTGATGCTTAATGTTTATAATTATTTTTTTGGCAGAAAAATAAAAATATTTAAAAAAAATGCAGGTCGCATAAAGAGGTTTAAAGGATTCCGCTAACATATCGTTTTGAAATATTGTTTGTAAAAATATACATATGAGTATTTCCACGGAAACTGGCCGATTCGATGTTACCACACTTTTTTGGGCAAACAGTATAAATATTAATAATTTTAATCTTGAAAATAAATTATATGAATTATTACCATTTAGGGCAAATAAAAAAAAAAAAGTGTAAATATTTACTGTCATTAGCAAAAGTTTCAGCATAAAGACTGATTTTGTCATTCCCGTGGCTGTTACA
Source organism: Hybos culiciformis (assembly GCA_964007475.1). Classification (NCBI taxonomy): domain Eukaryota; kingdom Metazoa; phylum Arthropoda; class Insecta; order Diptera; family Hybotidae; genus Hybos; species Hybos culiciformis. Next base: position 14,126 of record CAXFZM010000307.1, read on the forward strand.
AAGCAATGGGTTCATATTTAAAACTAAAATTCGATATTTTAATGTTCAATAAATACTTCACAAAAAAGTTGAGAAAATACAGTTCTAATAGGTTTCTTCTATTATTTTATGATTGTTACCGTGTCAGTAAGAATTTCAAACGTATTAGAATTATGTTCAAAAAAAAACATTACAAGTAAATTTTCAATCGAAATGTCAGTTGGTTAAGTAAATATATTACCTCTTGATATAGTTAGTTGTGATATTTACATCGAGTAAAATAAACAAGTTGTGTACATTTATTTAAAAATATTCTATAAGTCACACCTATTTTGTCATTACCGTGGTAAGTGTTTTTTTTATTGAAATAATAAAAAATATGTTTTAATCAATTTTATTTAGATTTCTCTGTATTTTTATTATAAATTAATTGATTAAAAATTTTAATTATTTCGAATTTTTTCCAATAAATTACATAAAAACTGTTTTTTTTGTCATTACCGTGATGTCATTCCCGTGGTTCGTTTGCTTACACGGAAATGAGTTGATCGGTACAAATTCTTTGAAAATTCGAAAAATTCGAAAAATTCGAAAAATTCGAAAAATGCGGTTTTCCTTTTGAAAATTATCTGAAGCATCTAAGAAATACTAATTTAAGTCTAAAAAATATTTTTTTTTAATTTACAATTTTTATTTAGTTTTCCGTCAGTTTCCGTGGAACTACCCATATATATGTTTCAATTTGAAAACAAATTCTGACAATACCTAAGGTTTTCGTTGTCAATTTCACATTACATATTTTAAACAGTGTTCTTTTATTACGAGGCAAAGCTTAAATTGAATATGAGAAATTATTATTACAGGCAAAAAACTGAAATTCCTCAAGGATCAGTATTAAGAAAAATAATAATATTCTTAATCAAAAGTATTATAGAAATAACATTTTTACTATTTATTTGGATGAAAAAATAAACGAACAAATCCCTCAGGGAAGGAAAATAACTGGGAAAAAAAATCAAACGCATTATTTTATTTTTATTATTAATTTTATTGTAGGAAGTTCGGAAAATTGTGGAAATTATTTTTGTTTTTCTATAATTTCATATTTTATTTTTCCTTTTATAAATCTTTGCACGACTTACGGTTTGACAGTATTTGGTATCTGCACACAGTATATTTATATTTCACTGAAAAATAAATTGATTATATGATATTGTTTAATTAAGTTGTTGAAATTATAATATGAAATGGGAACTGTTTATATTTTCTAGTTTACTTTAAATATTTAGGTAATTCAAAATAGATCCTTCCTAAGGCTAATTTCTCTAAATTTTCAACGGGCATTTAAAATTAAATTTCTAAATTACGGCGAACTTTATTTTTCATAACCAGTTTCAGAAACTTCTTATAATCGCATATACATAACAAGTGCTTTTATAGGCGATATCTTCTTTCAGATT
>CAXFZM010000308.1:0-12500 GCA_964007475.1 Hybos culiciformis
AGTTCTCGGGCTTGTTCAATAGATAATTAAAAGTTGGACTAACCTCAACAATACTAAAAAACGGCGAACAACTAAAGAAATATGCAAATATTCTCAGTAAGCCTTCTTTTATATAGTCCTCGTACTTGTACAACAATATCTAGTATTAAAGAAAAAAAAAGTTTTTGTACATAATCAGTGGGAAAAATAATAATACTTAATATTAAAATCGGTTATTTTATTCAATGAAATTGGTTCATTAAGTGACATCGTTAATTTTACTTTGACTTTTATTTGCAATAGAAAAAGTTTAGAAGATAATAAATTAGTTAATTAAAAATATTTTATGCATATATGGCTGATGTAAGTTACAATTTTTTTTCATCTAAATATTAACAAATATGTATGTATATTGAAAAATTAATAAAGTACGTTAACTCAAAATATCAATAAAATATATATGTATATATACACTGAGATAAAAAACGTGCTAAAATCATGTAAAAATGCATAAAATCATGTATTTTCCGCAACAAAATCAATGCCTTTTGGGATTAAAATTTTTTAAAGGAGAAAAAAAAATTTTTTAATTTAATTTTTTTTTCTATTTTTTTTTTTATTTTATTTATTTCTTTATTTATTTTATTTCTAATTTCTTATTATATTTTTCTTATGCCCTCTTCGGGATTTGAACCTCGGTCTTTAGCATTTCAATCGACCACTCTACCATTAGGCCATAGTAATAAAATTATTCATGTACATAAAATAGAAAATATAAATAGCGTATACATTTTTCTTATGCCTTCGTCGGGATTCGAACCTCGGTCTTTAGCATTTCATTCCATCACTCTACCATTCAGCCATAGTATTAAAATTATTCAAATATTTTAATTCAAGAATTTTTGGAATAACATTAATTCTCTTGGTACTAAAAATTATGCCTCTGGGCATTAATTTTACGATTTTAGCGCAGTTTGTACTTGATATGATACCGAAAGAACTTAAATATTGTTTTTTTAATAAAAAAAATGTATTTGTTGTTGTTTTGTGTATAAAAATACTAGAACTTGATTTAATGCCAAAAGTCCTAAAATTTAGTACGCCTTTTTTGGCTCAGTGTAATCTTTTAAAAAAGTAATTAAGAAGTTATAAAACTCATCGCATTCACAAAACATTAAGCTAAAATCTTATAAAAAATGCCAATTTTTTTTTTATGTTTTAACAATTTTTGATAATGATAATTTTTGATAATGATAAGTAAAATATTTTAATGTGCATGTCTTCGGTAAGTTGTATTTACATTTGCAAATTTAGCTCGCCATTTAGCTCGCCATTACATGCATCAATACACATGCAATTATATTATATATATTGTATTTACTTACTTCATTTTGAACTGCGTAATACTATAAACAAAAATAATATCTCTCACACTCACAATATTTCCCTTTTTTCCTTTTATCTCCAAAAGAAAGAGAAATTAAAGGATAATTAACGTGGTAAATTTTCCTTTTCTTCATTTATCTCTAAAAGAAAGAGAAATTAAAGGATAATTAACGTGGAAATTTTACCTTTTTTTTTATCTCTAAAAGAAAGAGAATTTAAAGTATAATTAACGTGGAAAATTTCCCTTTTTTTCTTTTATCTTTCTTTTTTACTAGCTGTACCCGCACACACGTTGTTGTGGAACACACGTTTTAAGTTTTATGAACACTTATAGCAGCTAGTTATTTCATAAATTTGGGAAAATATCTAAGAAGAATTTAAATTTATCATTTCTACTTATTCATTGTATGTAATCGAATGATATCCTTCTCTTAAACAAGTTTCCAAACCAAACCAAATTTGTTTTTTTATCCAGTTCCTCTTTTTATGAATCAAATTTGAATGAAATCGGAAGAACTTCTGCAGTCCTCCCCGGGAGGGATTTCTGGGTAGGGTGCCATTCAAATTTTAAAATAGCCTATAACGACCCCGAGACAAAGAGACGGTGTAAATTTCGAAACGATCGGTTGAGTGGTTTAGTTTTTAATATTTTGTAGTTATTAGTAATAAAGAAATTGATTTCTATATATTCGAAGAGACCCCCTAAAAAGAGAGGGCCAATTTTTTTGTTACAAAATTCGTGTGTTTAGTCATTTTTATGTACCAAATTTAAATAAAATCTGTAAAATTTTGAAGTCCTCCCCTAGGGTAGGAGGTCAATAAATTTTTAATTTTTTGTTACGAAAGTTATGTGTAGACTGCGGATTTATATGCAATTGCATATTCGTACAGGAGTAACCTAGAAGAAAAAGAGAAACAGCTACGTACGTTTGGTGTAAAAACAAATTATTTTAAACGTATTTATATCTGCATATTCGCATATACTGCATATTTTTGCATATTTGCATATTTTGCATATCAACATATGTTTTATTATCGTCCATGAAACAGGAATATGTCCTATCACGAAGTTTTGCCACTTTTGAGGTAATGATGCATTATTATGTACTTTTTGATGACGCGTCGATCAGTCGTACTCTGAAAAATTAGAAAAAATCCATTACATGCTTTTTTAGCACAATTAAAAAATGTACTATCAATTTGACACACATTTTTGTAAGGGAAAAACTACTATGTACCTCCAATTACTTCTGAACAAAGTTTCCGCTTGCGCGCCAAAATTACATTTGGTTTTTTTAGGATATATTCTGAACAAAGTGTCCGCTTGCTCGCCAAAATTACATTTGGTTTTTTTAGGATATATTCCTGTTTCATGGACGATATCTTGTTTTCTATCTTGTGAAGTTAAGAAATTAAGTACTATTGTTTCATTAGTAGTAATAAGCATAGTACTTCCTACCGAATTTTAAAACACACTATCAAAAATAATGCGCGAAATCGACGATAAAAAAGGGGTTCGCTGAAAAAAATTTACTAAAATTTGCATTGATTTGTTTTTTAAATTTTGAAGTCTGGCTTTGAAATTTTATTTTTGTTGCTTGTAGTAGTCAATATTTCGTCGAAAAGGTAACAATTTTTGATGTGTTCTGGCGATATTTCTAATTAAATTTGTGAAAAGTTTTGTGAAAATATTAAATGTAACTTAGAAAAATTTGTAGTTCTTTTGTGGTGAAAGTGAATTATTTGGTAAGTTTTTTCAGTTACCAAAAAATTAATCAAAAAATTTACAAAATTGTTTTTTAATGTTTTTGAATCGTTCTTATTTGTTTGAATAGAAACTATAACGTTTTTGGAAACGGTATTACTTTAAAGGAATTGTTGAATTGATGCTGCTACAATTTGAATAGATTTGAATTATAATTGAATATTTTTATCAATTGAATAACTAATTTTAGTGTGAAATAATAATTTTTTTTTTAATAATTGTTTTTTTCTCTTATGAAATTTTCTGCATTTTTTGCATGTGTTTGCATATATTTGTGCATATTTGCTGCATATGCACTTGCATAAATTTTGCTTAAAAAAGGCATATTTTGATATGTTAACGAAAATCTCTTTTACTATTTATTAGAAGACGATATTGAAAGTATATTCCTTTTTTAACCTGGAAACAAAAAATTGCATATAAATCCGCAGTCTAGTTATGTGTAATCATTTCCTCTTTTTACGTGTCAAATTTGAACGAAATCGGACGAACTTTTGAAGTCCGCCCCGAGGTAGGTAGCTGAGTAGGAGGTCAACAAATTTTTTGTTACGAAATTGTGTGTAATTATTTCCTCTTCTTACGTACCAAATTTAAATGAAATGGGACGAACTTTTAAAGTCCCTGTCAACAAGTTTTTTGTTACGAAATTTCTGTGTAATCAGTTCCCCTTTTTACATACCAAATTTGAATGAAATCGGACGAACTTTTGAAGTGGGTAGGAGGTCTCTGGGTAGGAGGTCTCTGGGTAAGAGGTCTCTGGGTAAGAGGTCTCTGGGTAGGAGGTCTCTGGGTAGGAGGTCGCTGGGTAGAAGATCAACATATTTTTTCTTACGAACTTTTGTGTAATCAGTTCTTTTTACATACCAAATTTGAAAGAAATCGGACGAACTTTAAAATTCCGCCCCGAGAGGAGTTCCCTGTGTAGGATGTCAACAATTTTTTTGTTACGAAATTTGTGTGTAATTTTACATACCAAATTTAAATGAAATCGGACAAACTTTTAAAGAGTTGTTTTTTAGTTCATTTGGAATAGATTTTGATGTAGTATTTGTCTGTGAAACATTTTTTACAGAGGACTTTGATGTTCTCAATTTAGAACATTTTTCAGGGATACACTCAATTCGAAAAAGATATAGGGGTGGAGTTTCTATCTATGTAAACCAGAAATTTAAATATAATGTACTTCTTGTGGAGCAATATGAAGAAAATGAAGTTGTTATTATTAATCTTTTCGACCTGAACATAACACTCACAGGTATATACCGTCCCCCACATACCAACATTAACTCCTTTATCTCTTTTTTGTAGAATAAAGTATTAAAGTTTACAAAACAAATTATTTTAGGAGATTTTAACATAAATTTACGAGATGAACATAATCCCTTACTATCACAGTATAAAGATGTGATAAATGCCAACTTTTTATTGCTAGTTAATGAAACTGGAGAGAATATGCACACTAGACAGGGAAATAGTATTAAAACTGTGATTGATCACATTATCACAGATAATCTTAATTTTAATTACACTGTGAATATTGGAGACACGTCTTTCTCAGATCACAGATAAATGAATTTGTTTGTGATGATTCCTCATCGAAAATCTAATCTCGCAAAGACAAATTACAGAAAAATTACCAATTATGGTAGAGTTTCACAATGTGTTTCGCAGTTACAAAAAAAGTTAAACTTATTTAATCTTACTACTGATGAAGTACAAGAGAAAATTTTGCAGATTGTTAAAGAAAACGAAAAATTTCAACGCATTCATGAAATAGGATCATATTTTAAACCGTGGCTTAACCAACACTTAAAAAAATTACATTCAAAATTTAAAAATATATCGGAACTTGCCAAAAGTTGTCTATGTTTACCACATTCTAATGCGGAAACTGAAAGAGTATTTTCAGTTGTAAATGACGTAATAAATAAGAAACGTAATAAGATCGGTCCCAATGCATTGAATGCTGTTTCAATTTTGCGCTACAGTTCAAGTGATAAATGTTGTAAAAATTTTTTTGTGTCAGAAGAACATAAAAAATTGATGCAAACTTCTTCGCTTTATGGTACTAAAAAAAAAAGTAATAACGAATGATTTTTTTTACTACGATAATCGATAAATAATAAATGTATAAATGTTATTTTGAAAATGAATGTGATTTTTGTTGTTTTTTAAGAATTATTTCAATTTTATTTTTTTTTATTCTATATAGATTAAAGCTTCATTTTCATTTTGTAACCAAATGATCTTAAATAAAGTGTTTTTGATTAAAAAAATTTTTTTTTAGAAATGTTTTAAATCTAGGGAATTCTAGGGAATTTTTTTTACAGATCTAGGGAATCTTTCCAAAGACAAGTTGGCATCACTGCATAGAACTAATTATTGTAAATTTGAACCTGTCAATCGAATGTTGATTTTGGGTAATAGATACAAATATTTGATTGACCTTTCCTTATCAAAACAAATTCAAAAAACTCGATTATTTAACCATATTGACTTTCGCTTATAATATTTTATTTCTTACGAATAGAATTATGTTTGTAATTTAATTCTTGCTAAGATAATTATTTTTTTGTTTTTTTAGTATAATAAATATTAAATAATAAATTCTTTCATTTATTATGTAAGTTAATTTTTGCTTAGATATTGTATATTTTTTGTAAACTGTAGATTTAAGCTTTTTTGTAATCTGTTTGTATTAAGCAGATATGAAATAAATAAATAAATAAATATATATTATTGAAAAAATTACATAACATCGGTATTAGGGGTAGTGCTTGGAATTTATTGGAAAGCTATTTAAAAAATCGCAGTCAATTTGTAATTATAAATGAAACTATGAGTTCAAGGAAAGGCATAAGATGTTGTGTTCCTCAGGGTTCCGTCCTTGGCGCGGTTCTGTTTTTGGTCTATGTGAATGATCTATTCATTGAGCCATTCAAGGGGGATGTACAAATGTATGCAGATGATACATGTATTACATACTCTCAAAAATCCTATTTAAAAATTAAGTATGATATGATCCATGATCTTTGTTTACTGAAAATGTGGTTTGAAAAAAATAAGCTTACTATTAATGCGAAAAAAAACCTGTTTATTTGATTTTTGTTATGAAAGGTGAAAATGAAGGACTCGTGTCTATGTGTTTGTGTGTATACACAACTCGCAATTAATAACAAATTTTCATAACATGTATTGTAATCTACTAATGTGTTTTATTTTTGAATACATTGTTAAAATAAGTTTGAAATATTTAACTAGTTTTAAAAGTTATATTTTATAAAGCTTATCGTATTGCAATTTTCGGCAATTTATCTGGCTGATGGCTTCAAATGTTGCAATTTTTCTCAGAATTTGATCTTTTTCAAACCAAACACGAACATTTCTCCTTTTTTGCTTTGAAGTACAAACGTAACTAATCTGTCTTGTTTCGATCGCCATCGAAATATTCTATATTTGACGTTTATTTCTAAGTGTTTCTACAAATTAATTTTATTTTGATTGAATGGCAGCAATGGCAGAAATTAAATCAAAATATTTGAAAAGACATTGCTAACAGAAAGTTAAAAAAATTATTTATTCGGACAACTAGTTTTAATCTAAAGTGTAAGTGAAGAAGTTTATCACTGATATTTGCTTTAACTGATGGTGAATCAACTTAATAATATCACTAAGGTTATTAAACCAGTTCTAGAATATAATACTTCTGAAAAGTCAAATAAGAAGTATACGCAGTTTTTGAATTGAAAATTATTTAAATTAGCTTGTTATGAAAGACTTGTGCTTCAGTCCTTAAACGATTAGTTTTATACTTTCAAACAGACATGCGAAAAGATATTGGTACTAAAATGTATTTAATGGTAAAAGAAAATATAGAAAAAATTTATGAATCAATTGAGAACTATTTTTATTTGGTGTTAGCGAATATTTTCTTTTACTCTCTATTATTATTGTAGTAGATGTACCCGAACACACGTTGTTGTGGAACACACGATTTAAGTGAAATTTTTGTTGTCAGATTGATGAACAATTATAGGAGCTAGTTATTTTATAAATTTGAGAAAATATCTAAGAAGAATTAATATTTCGCCGGTCGAATCCTTGTTTACCCCATCCGAAATTTCGTGTTTTTTGAGTTAAAAGTGGATCCACAGTAAAAAAAACCACAAACTTTTCAAATCTGAAACCAGTTTCTTCCCATCGCTTATAGTTCCTGAGATATGAAGATCGAATTTTGCCTCATATGCACTTATTTTTCATTTCGAAAATCTTTGTTTGATCTACGTCATACGAACACAAAAATTTGATGGATGTGGGCCAACTTTTTCACACAATCTGCAAATTTTTTTAATTAATTCTTGTTTGCTCCATGGCAATACGCTTTTTAGATAGACCTTTTAATTTTTAATTTTTATGAATTCTTGTTTGCTCTTATTAAACGCGTATGGACATGGCGCAATAAATTTATAAATATTTTAATTATTTTGTTTGCTCTATATCCGTAAGGAATTTATTTCGAAGCATTTTCGTGTGAATAGGGGGAAAAATTTTAGTATTTTTTTATTGATTGTTCCTAAGTCCATGTTGAGAAAAAATGTTTGATTTTTGGCTCGAAACAAATATTTATGAAATACCATAATACAAAAATTTTAACCGACAATTTATTTTGTATTCACTTAGTAGGCATACATAAATTGTAATGTCTTTCTATTTACACTCATACTCCTAAAATGTGAACAATTTGCTACAAATACAATAAAAAAAAAAAAAAAAACGAAAAATATTAATTCGGGATTGACTGTTTTTGACACTAAAATTAAAAACAATATGAAATTAACTCAATCGTCTTCCGTATTGAAAATTTGAAAATTTTCTATGTATAGTTGTAGTTTTGTGTGTAAAAATCAGGTCAGTTTATTGCAAAATTTAAAGTGAGAGAAACAATTAAAATGTCTTCACCCGTACCACATATTTCAGAAGAACTCTTAAGGTAAGAAAATAATAAAATAAATCATATTTTTGATATCAATTTTTAAATATTTGTATTTTTATATTATTTAGGATGGAAAAGGAGTTATTATCAGAATATGACTATGATGGAGATCAGTCGTTGATCAAAGATTTCTCAGGTAAATAAATAACATTTCAATATTTAATACATATTATGTAATACAATATTTAATACATGTAAAGCATAATTATTTATAGATGATGACAACTTATAGATGATTACAACTTGGATGATCCGGACTTCGTTCCTAAAATGCCAAAAGACGATGCAATTTCTAGTTACATCAAAAACTTTCTTGTTTCAGAAGAAGACATTGATGCATGTTGTTCTAGTTCCCTGATACAGCATAATTCGAACAGTTGTCAGTTCGCGAAACTCGCCTGAAAAAGTTTTGAAATAATTTTCACTGTTTTAACAGTCCCTCCGTGGCAATTTCTCAACTACTCAAAGAATATACAATTTAAATTTGAATTGAAATTTGTATTACAATTTGTATTAAATTTCAATAATATAAAAAAAACATGATGTTTGTCTTTCGGTCTGTGTGTTATCTAAAAATTTAAAAACTACTTTCACACGATGAGTATCTCGACAGGTGATGCGCGTACAATTTACAATAAAACAATTTTTTTCTTGCTTTTTTATTAATTTATAAAAGAAATACTGGAAAATTTGACAAGCGTTTTACTTATTTATCTGGAAAATCTCCTTTTTCTTTAACTATGTTATGTAAATACTGTGAGTAAAGAACTGAATAAGAGTAAAAATATGCTTTTACAAAGTAATAAACGTGTAACAAGCAAGTCTGTTTTGAAATTACAACATTTGGAAACATCAATCTAAAAATTTATGAGTTTTTATGAAGGAGAAAGTATATACGACCCATCCAAGGAAGATGTTGATAAGTCGAAAATCATAGTTTTGAGAAAAACGCAATTTAGTTCAAAATTTGAATAAACAGGATGTTTATGGTTCGACTTCAACGAAACTCACGGCATATGATAAAGAGCTTGAGCATGTTTAGGAGGCAATTTCTTGACTCTTTATTCAAACTAAAAAGTACTATTTTTTACAAAAATAACTTAATGCACTGCACTGTTTTCATTAATACAGATTGATATATCGAGTTGTAAACATAATGAAGTAATTTCCGCCTTTTTTGCTGTCACACTCCATGTAAAATGTTGCCAACTCTATTTATAACCGATTGGATTATTTTTTTCCAAGTAAAAAGTTTATAAAATCCAACTCCGGGTTGACAAGTAAGTGTAAAACTGTTAACAACTCACCGAAAATTTTTGTAATATGTTGACAACTCTAAATACAACCGAAAGAATTAAAAAAAAGTTCGTGCATTAAATTGATAACTGCTTTTATCAACTTTATGCAGGCAGATTTAAGAGCTAAACTAACAATGCATTACGTTGTTTTTGAACTTATCTCAGCGATAGTTTTGTTTACAAAAAAACCGGTTTTTGATTCAGATAGGAAAATTTATTAGCTTACGTATTACAACACTCCCGTAAGAAGTTGACAAGTCGACTTATCAACATCTTCTTTGGATGGGTCGAATATATATCTATGTTCTGGAAAGGTATTTAGAATCAAAATAAAAAAATTAAAACAACTTTTTAGAGCATTCGAAACCTTAAAAAAAATTTTTTTTTACGGGATGCGAACCGGTTGTTAAATGTTTTGAATCCCACCACTGATTCCAAGTGACTATATGTCTTCTAATAGTGGGGATTCATCACAATTAAGAAGAAAAAGAACTAGAAACGTTGATAAATGGAAACAAATTGTTTCAAAAAAACAGCGAGAGTCCGGAAAATCTTATGACAATTATAAATGGGTAAGAATTGGTAAAAAAATAATGGGACCACCATGTAAGGAGTGTTGTTTCTTTCTCTGTTCAAAAAATTTTACTGAGATGGACAGAGAAAATTTTTTTTAACAATTCTGGAATTTAACAGTTGACCAAAAGTCGACTTTTTATAGTAAATTCGTTAAACGTGTGCCAGTTAAACGTCGAACAAAACAAGATTCCACAATAAAGCATATAAATATTATTTTCAAACTGTACACACAGAGTTTGCATGTTTTTTTTCTTAAATACTCTTGCAATTGATAAAAAAAAAAATTTATTATTATTTCAAAAATTTGACCAGTCTTGATTATGGAACTCCTCTTCCAAGAAAAAAGGGGAAGTATGTTAAAAAAGAAACGCAGCCAGAAAAAGTTAATGAAGTTTGCGACCATATAAAAAGTATTGCTGTAGTTGACTCTCATTATTGTCGCGCTGATTCCTTGAAAAAGTATTTTGACGCTAATTTAAGTTTAAGAAAGTTGTATGAACTCTATTTGCAACAAACTTCGCAAAATCCTGTAAAATTCTGCATATATCAGAAAATTTTTAATACAAAATTTAATATTTCTTTTTTTAAATCTAAGAAGGACCAATGCAATAGATGTTCATTATTCAATTTAAACGAAAACCCATCTGAAAAAGAAAAACAAAAATTCGACACACATAAATCTGAAAAAATTGCAATTAAATTAGAAAGAGATATTGATAGAGATAATTTAGATTTTTCACATCTTGATATATGTTATGATATGCAGAGCGTCTGCGCATTACCAAAAGGTAATGCTTTTATCTTTTTTTATAAACGTAAGCTTAACGTTTATAATCTAACTGGACTGCGATTCCTTCTACAGGCAAAAAAATTACTTATTGTGCTGTATGGTCGGAGATAAATAGCGGTCGTAACGGCAATGACATAACAAGCGCACTTGTGAAAATTTTGAAAAAAGTTGTTAAAGATTTCCCCCATATTACCAAAATCACTCTGTGGAGTGACTCCTGCGTACCCCAAAATAAAAACAAAATAAATTCCACTGCCTTAAAAATGTTTTTAAGATCTAATCAAAATATTAGTGAAATTTATCAAAAATTTTCGGAGCCTGGTCACTCTCAAATACAGGAGATAGACTGTGTTCACGGAGTTATAGACCGGTATATTGAAATTTTTAGTCCTATACATTTAATTCGCCTATTAGTGAACATGAAAATGCCAAAAGTTACACTTAAAATCTTACAAATTCTGATGATTTAAAAGTATATTCAGCTGTAGCAGATAATTTGAATTTTAAACAGGTTCCATTTTCAAAGATTAAAATAATTTTATGTCCATGAATTACAAACTTTCGGCGAAAGAAATTCATTACAAAGTTGTTTCTTTGGTAAAAACAGCCTCCCGAAAAAACTTTCAAATCCCAAAAATTTTATTCAGCACCAAAGTACCGGTTCAAGGCTTACGTTTATCATTACTTAGTTCTCAAAAAAGTCTGATATTTTTGATTTTTTGCCACAACAGGACTAAGAATACTTTATTGGCGCCCTGGCCAAAGTTTAAATTTTTATTTTTAAATTATTTTTAATCAATAAATAGTAGGTATTTTTTTATATATTTTTTATATTATTAATTATAAGAATTTAAAAGTAGTTGTAAGTAATCAAAAATTTTTTTCGACAAATTTAAAAGCGCAAGCGCTTACAAAACTATTTTAAAATAAATATTTAAATATTTTTTTTTTTATACACTATGGAGCATGACTATAAACGCAGTCAAAATATGCTTGCTTTAGCTATTTATCAACGTAAGTACCGTTATGTTCTCCTTAAATTTTTTGAGAAAGAGAAAAAAAATAACAAACAAAACAAAAATATCAACAACTGTCCAAAGTATTTCCCGTTATCTTCATTTTTAGTTAATTGAGCCGGTGCATAACTATAAACGCAATTAGAATATTTTAGGAAATGATTAAAAAAAGACATGAAATAGTAGTTTTAATAATGGGTTACGCTTCCTTTATTTTGTATAACCTCGAAAATTCTATCAGGCATACTTGATATTAGTTTATTTATTAAATTTAAGTTAATATTCTCCCAAGCACAAATTATGGCAGATTTAAGTTCAATAATTTTTGAAAACTGCCTATTCTCCTTATAAACTTCCCTTGCTAGGACTCCCCAAATGTTTTCAATTGGGTTTAAGTCAGGTGAGCATGCTGGCCAAGACATTACTTGGATATCTTGTTCCTGAAGCCACGAAGAAGTCGCTTTGCTAGCATGAATGCTGGCGTTGTCATGTTGAAAAGTCCAGAATGCAGCACCTCTGGTGCGAACAAACGGCAACAAATTCATTCTAAGGACATCGATATACTCGTTGGAGTTCATTCTTGTGCTGGGAAAGGCCAGTTCCAACATTCCATCAGCAGAGAATCCCAGACCATCAAACTACCCCCACCGAAATTCCTTTTTGAAAACAATTGGGGATCCTTCCGCAAGTCACGCCA
>CAXFZM010000308.1:17500-49753 GCA_964007475.1 Hybos culiciformis
GGGGTTTACCCCTTATCCAAATAGAGAGGTGCGGGGTGGCGGGCGGGCGCACAGGTGCGGGGTGGCGGGCGGGCGCACAGGTGCGGGGTGGCGCGAAATGGTTCGGGGTGGCCCGCGCCGCAAATCCCACTGATTGACCACCAGTTCACCCGTCTGCCACCCCGCACCCCCCTATTTTGGATAACGGGTAAACCCTGTACGCCCTACACAAAAATGGGGCCAATCGGGCCGGTAAATGTAATGTAATATTAAAATTACGGGTTTTTAAACTCACATTCCCCGGAATTCGTACATTCACCGTAACATACATAAAACCATAAAGTTAGTAAATCATTGAAAATGCAGAATTACAAATTTTTTTTAAAGGTTTGTCCATGTCGCTTTAATAGTTTGTCCATGTCGTTGGAGGGAAAAGATCGATTGTTTTATGCATGTATTTTCAAAATACATATAAATATTTCTTAAACTCTTTCCCGGATAGCATTCTGAAATTTTTATGAACAAATCGGAAATGTCATCAGGTTTCAAAAATGACAGCGCCACCAGCATTCGGATTGCTTTCTGAAATTCCATATCGTTAAACGTAATTTGGAGTCCTTCTTTTCTAACTTTACCAAAAAAAATTTTTGCTAGATGAAATAATTTAAAAAAGACCTTAATTTTGAAATGATGAGCGCACTGGCAGAACATATATAATATAATATGTGTATGTATATATAATATATATAATAAATAATGTATAATAAATATAATATATGCAATTCGGAGTCCTTCTTTTTTAACTTTGCCATATATATTTTTTGCTAGATGAAGGTAGATGAAGGTAGCGTCCATGTTCCATATGCCTTTCATTGCTGTATGGTCAAAATCGCATATTATATATGAGCTTAAGACTTGTCCTCTTTTTTCAGCTTTTTCACTTCTTCGGGTATTTCAAATGTAATGTCTTGCGGCTCCTTTTGTGTTATAATTATTCTATAATTTCTCCTTATAAGAGTCAAACAACTTTCCTTTTCTGGCAGAATTAGAGCCAAATTATCTATTTCTTCTTGGTTTTTTCCTTCTTTGGAAAGAATGCTCTGGTAAATTTTACTGGTGCTCCCTCTTATTGAGCTAGAAGCTGCTTCTTTCATTTTATTTGCTGCCAATCTTTTCTTGGATTTGGTCAAATCCGGAGCATGGTTATGTTCATTTCTCACTTCTATAACGACGTCATATTTTTCGTTCAATAACGCAAGACAATTTAAGGACTTCCTTCTTCATTGGCTTCTGGTTAGCAGCCGCGTAAAAGTTACTCATTATGTTATTTAAGATTTACCATAATTAAGAATTATCATTTTAAGATAAATTTTATTCGAATTAAGAAAATAAGTTAAATATATTGTATTAAAACAATTTTTAAAATATCTTTATATTTTTTAACAACACTAAACTTACATGTTAACTAAATTTAACCAACAACGCCAAACATTTTAATATTAGAATTAAAGGATTTGACTCGTTAAAATATTGGAAATAGCCATATATTTATTTTGCTTTTTACGGGTTGTTTTGGATTTAGCAAATCATTTTCCGCTTTTTTTATGAGTCCTCTTGGAGTCCTCTTGGAGCTCATCCATTAACATTAGCTGATAAAAAGGGAGCACTGAATTATGACCGAATGAATTATGAACTCGGAAAAAGTATGTATGAGCGCGCAAAATTCATTTTTCCGCGCAACAAAATGTCTGTTGACCGCGCGGTCAAAATTCATTTTTTTTATAAATTGAGTCGTGGCCAAAATTCATTTTGAAAATGAATTTTGTCTGCACATTTTGCCGCGGTCAAAAATCATTTTTTTTAAATTGAGTTGCTGCCGGGAACGTGAGTATTATGCAGAAAAGTTATGGAGAAGATACTATTCATTTTAAATGACTTCATACCGCGTCCCATTCGTTCGGGCGAAGCCCGTCAAGAAAAAAATAAATAAAAAAAAATGTGCCCTAGGCGGTTCGGGGCGATTTTAGCAGAGGCGGTTTTTACGGTGTTGGTGCCCCTGGCGCTGCCAAAAAATGGGCCCCTACTCTCTAAATTAAAATAAAATAAAACAACAATTTAATGAAATACCTCAAACAAAATCAATTTCATTTAAATATTATTTCTATAAACTAAATTATCAAAAAATAATTAAATTACAAAATTTAAAGAATGGCTCATACATGGTTAGTAAAGCGCGTTGGGCTATGTTGCTTTTTATATGCGCTTGCAGACCCTAATATTTACGCGATATTTGCAGCATTGTCGTAGGATTGATCTCTACATTTATCAATTGGTATATTACACCAAAATCGGTAACATGATTTGAGACTATAAGATTTTCGCTTTATATTTTGATGAACGCCGAACGCGTATACTGCAGTCATAGGGGGAAAAAACAGTATCTACATAAAAACTGAATATGAGAATAATAGGTTTAAAGTTTATTAGTCGTACTGTATTATTCTTTTTTTTAATATTCTTCATTCAGTATATTTTATAGTACGGTATTTCCGTATAGTTATGCTACATTTTTTCATTATTAAAAATTTTATAATTTTAACAAAATATACAAAGCATTTTACAATCAAAAAACTTTTTTGAAATTTTGGATCGATTTTCAAAAATAATTTAGCAAATTTTTTGTATTCAAAAGTTTGTGATTTTTACTATCAAATGCCATCAATACTTAAATTTTTCAGATTTTAGTAGATACTGTGTTTTCCACTATGACTGCAGTATAGGAAACATTTTGTAAAATTCACGTTTTCATGGCATTGTGAATAGAATAGAAGCTACAATTTTCTATCGCGAAAGCCGTGTGCGACGCCCGTTAGAACCGCCTGTGGATTTTAGGCCTTTTCCAAAAGGATGTTGTTCAGCTGTCACCTCTAGAAAAATCCAAGAATTGCGTTGATTCCATTTACCGTTTCAAAAATATAAGATGAAAAGTTCAAATGCGTGAAAAAGTTATAAATGCAATTTACTCCGAAGTTTTTGGAGATTTTTGGATTTTTTTTTTAAAACATAAGTAATTGTATTAAATTATAATTCTAGAATGTACCGTTAAGCCCGGGTGTCGTTAAAACAAAATTTAGCAACAGAACAGAATCAGCGACACAAAAATTTATTCTGCTACTGAAATTCTGGTCAGAATCTCATGAGATTGCTGCCTTTAAAACAGAAACAGAACGATTTAGTTGTCATTACGATTTTAAAAATTATTATTATTTAATTGTTTTCCCCATTTTCCGACAAAATAAAACTACAAAAAATGTAAATAAACAAATACAAAATTAAATTAAATTCAATTGACATTCTGGCAACAGAAACAGAAAATAACCTCCTTTGAGGTTATTGAAATTCTGTGGACAGAATGAATTTTTCTGTCGCTAAATTCTGTTGTAAAATTCTGTCGCAGAATAAATTCTGTTCAAATGTATGGGATTCTGTTTCTGTTGCTAAATTCTGTTTTAACGACATCACGGCTTTACTGATAAAATTGCAAAAAACCGTTTTTTCAAAAACATTTCCGTTACGTTTTTCAATGACATATATATCCTGAGTCCCCATGGCCGATAGTACTTCTTGGTGTTGACGTCACCGCGAAAGGATAGTCCCTACTGCGTCCCATTGGCTTCTCTAAAAAAGAAAATTGGCCGTACAAAATGTATGAAAAAGCTGTTTTTATTTTCAATACTTGTTAAGCAATATTTTTGATGAAACTATTTCTGCATAATACAGCCGCAAATTTCGTCGCGGTCAAAATTTATTTTTTTTCTAAATAGAGTCGCGGCCAAAATTCATTTTGAAAATGAATTTTGTCCGCACATTTTGCCGTGGTCAAAATTAATTTTTTTTCTAAATTGAGGCGCGGTCAAAATTCATTTTGAAAATTAATTTGACCGCCAGTCGCGGTCATAATTCATGCGGTTAGAATTCATGGAGTCGATAAAAAGAGCAGGAAATGGTTTGCGAAAAACAAAACAACCCGTAGAAAGAAAAATTAATACACAATTTAAAAGAGCCTAATACCGTTTCTGCACTTGTCTGCAAAGGTTTATTCCTAAGGCCACCTTAACGAAACCCGTACACACTATATTTTTTGACACTTAAAAAAAAGATGTGTAAAAAAACTCTCCATCTTGTTTATTTTCAAATTTATAGAAAAAAGGCTGAAAAAAGCAAGGAAAAAGCATAAAAGTTGGCAAACTGACTTTTTTTGTCTGCAAGTGGCCTTTTACGCAAAGGTTAGTTATTTTTTTTTCTTTTTTTTTGTATGAGTAAGGCCTGTTCACAGGTCAGTATAAAGGTCAGTTCCGCTCTAAGGTCAGTTTTAAGGTCTAAGTGCAGATAATATTGAAATGTTGAGCGTTGTTGATCAAATTTAGTAATTTAGTCCTAAGCTAATTTCGGTGTTGCTAATTTCATTGAAAAATGTGAGATATTTTAAAAATAGCTTATTGTTTTTAAATTATTTTCTTAATTCGAATAATATTAGTTTTAAGATGGTAATTCTTAAATATGGTAACATAATGAATAACTTTTACGCGGCTGCTAACCAGAACGCCAATGCCTTTTATTTTTGTTTGAAGCTACAGTAGACTTGAGCCAATTTAAATTTACTTAATAATTGGCTCAACCTACTGTACATTCAAACGAAAATAAAGGGCGTTGCGTTCTGGTTCTGGCAGCCGCGTAAAGTTACTCATTATGTCGTTTAAGATTTACCATCTTAAAATAAATATTACTCAAATTAAGAATTTAATTTATATACATGTGTTAAAACTAAATCAAAAATTTGTGTAAATTCGCAACACTAAACTTATAAATTTACTAAATTTCAACAACAACGCCGAATATTCCTAAATTTAAAGGATTTGACTCTTTAAAATCGTTGCGAAATGATATTTATTTTTTAAAAATCTTTAAAAAAATTTGTAATTCTGCATTTTCAATAATTTACCTACATTTTTAGATTAATTCATCCAGTAAAATCTTATAAAGAGTACTAACTTTATGGTTTTATATACACACATTTACATATTTTTTTTACTATAAATATCTTCTATCTTCTTTTATGTACATAAAACTTAAAGTATGTTTGTCTGTCTGCTTTATGTTACCGCTCAATCGATCAAACTTACACCATGTCTTTACCTCGGGTCGTGGGTTATTACAGGCTATTTTAAAACCTGATTGGCGTCCGATTTCATTCAAGTTTTGTACATAAAAAGAGGAAATGATTAAAAACACAAATCTGCTTTGGTTTGGAAACCTGTTCATTAGATGAATAAGTAAAAATGATAAATCTTAATTCCCCTAGATAGTTTTCTCCAAATTAATAAAATAACTGGCTTTTATAATTCTCTATCAACCTTATAACAAAAATTCCACTTGCAAAAGTAAAATCGTCGGAGTCGTAGCTAGTATATTTATAAATCACAGTGAATAAAAAATACACTGCGAACTTCGTGTTCTGCGGTTTATTTCCAACATAATAGGATTTTTCTGCAATATTTAACCGAAAACATGCTAAATTTTTTCAAAAAAAGATAATTTTTCCAAAAAAAAAAAAATTTTTTTTGTAAAACGGCAAAAAAATTCGTCAAATGTCAGATTGTCAAATGTCAGATTGTCAAATGTCCGTTGTCGAATGTCGGATTGTCAAATGTCCGTTGGCAAATGTAGAATTGGCAAATGTCCGTTGGCAAATGTAGGATTGGAAAATGTCCGTTGGCAAATGTAGAATTGGCAAATGTCCGTTGGCAAATGTAGAATTTGCAAATGTCCGTTGGCTAATGTCGGATTGTCAAATGTCCGTTTGGCAAATGTCCGTTGGCAAATGTCCGTTGGCAAATGTCAGATCGTCAAATGTAAGATTGTCAAATGTCAGATTGTCAAATGTCATATTGTCAAATGTCATATTGTCAAATGTAAGATTGTCAAATGTCACATTGTCAAATGTCAGATTGTCAAATGTCAAATTGTCAAATGTCATATTGTCAAATGTCAGATTGTCAAATGTCAGATTGTCAAATGTCATATTGTCAAATGTCAGATTGTCAAATGTCAGATTGTCAAATGTCAGATTGTCAAATGTAAGATTGTCAAATGTCCGTGGGCAAATGTCAGATTGGCAAATGTCATTTGGGCAACTGTCCGGGAATCATTTCCCACAAACACAAAAACTATTAAGATAAACAATCTTATTTTTCCTGTTTCATTTATAGAATAAAAAAGAAATTTTTTTTAAATATTTCCTATCATTTTGGTGTCTGATCATAATGTTAAAGTAAAATTATAAAAATTATAAAGTTATCTAAATGTATCAGCTTTCCGTGTAATCAATTATATAAAAAAAACAAATTATTCAACTGTCCTTCCAAAAAAAAAATTCATTCTTCATGTTTCAGACAAAGCATATTATGTATACATATGTAGCTATAGCTGCAAAAGTTTATTTCATGTTTTTCAATGCTACCAATATAATATTTTCACTTAAATTACAGAAAAAAAAATGTTCACAAAGCTTTTTTTTTGTTTATGTTGTACACAGAAAATTGGAAAATATTTATTAATAAAATAAAAAAATAAAAAGTTAAAAAAAAACAATTCGATCAGTTTTATTACACTTTAATTATTTTTTTTGTGCTTTGATATCCTTATCTTTACGTAATTCATCAATTTAATTTTAATTATATCGATATTTGATATTTATTACACAATATAATATACTCTTAATGTTTATTACTTAACACAGGTATTATTATTCTTTATCATAGTCTTATATAATTTTATTTCTATTCCTTTCAAAATTGAAAAGAATTTATATACATAATATAATAAATCATTCAACATATTACATAATATATTAGGGATAAGAAAATATAATAATTTGTCAAAATTTAACAAATTGGTGATGTATTAATTTATTACATAAAATTTTTGAAATTAAATTAAAAATTTATAAAGATATTTGTAAAATATTAAGCAATAGTTTGAAGTCTCTTCAACTTCATATTTTCAAAAACTTATACATATTTCAGTTGTTGCAGATCAAAAATATCAGTTGTTCCTTAAAATTATTAGTCTAAGAGTGAAGCTCAGTTCAATTCAATAAATCACAGCAAATGACTATGATGTGCAAAATTATAGGGTTTTATTTTTTGCCATTTGCACGGAGCGAAAAAATCAGTCGAAATTTACTTGAACCAAGCAAATAACCTATTGGTTTTTCGCCAACCCAGAAGTTAGTTTGGGTTCAAGTAAAATATGTTCCATCAGCGAAAACAAAAATAAATTAGAATCAAGAAAAGAAAATTTAGATTAAGTAAAGTTTACTTTTAAAACTCAAAATAATTTACTTCCTTTAAACTTAGTTTTCTAAAATCAATAAAACGATTTTCTTAATTAACACTAACACTTTCTTCATCTAGGAGTGGTTTTCTTGAATCTGGAAACTTATTCTCTTGAGTCAATATTGATTTACTTCCATTTAGAAAAGAGCTTATTAAACTTAAGAAAATTTATGGCGATACCAGAAAATAATTTTCTTAACCTAAAACTAGTATACTTAAACCACGAAGATCTTTTATTGGTCTTAGAAAATGATTTTCTCGATTTAATCAAATTTTTCTTAATTTAAGTAAATCATCGGACTTAATTTTCCTCTTTTTTTTTTAAATACACTTAATTTTCTTAATATAAGAAAATAATTTAATAACATCAAGCTTAATTTGCTTGAAATTAGTAAATTATTTTCTTGAGACGAGTTTCATTTTCTTAATTTAAGACAACAGTTTACTAAAATATTGCTTTATTTTCTTAAAATTAGTAAACTGTTTTCTTGATTAGAGTATTATTTTCTCAATTCAACACAACAGTTTTCTAAAACAGCGCTTCATTTTCTTGAAATTGGAAAACTATTTTCTTGGTATATACTTACATTTCTTATTTCAAGAAAATTTTTAGTTCTCCCAATACCTTGTTTTTCATCAGTCACCTATACGTAAGGAATTTTTTTAAATAAAAAAAAAGTAATGAAATTTTGTTTTTAACTTCAAAAATATGTTGATTTATTTGATCATAACAATGAAATTTTTCACAGATCAAAACTAAAAAACTTAACATAAAAAACATAAGAAATATTCATATTTATAAGAAGATTGCAAAGATTTTGATTTTATGCCTTACTACTTTAAGATTTTGTTTTTTGAAATGAAAGCATTTTTTAAATCTTTTTTTTTTTTGTGTAAACTATATAATTAAATCATTCCAATATTTTCTGATATGTTTTACAAAACAAAATAAATTTGTATTACTATTTTATCTAAGTTATCTTTCCAAACGATTTTTTTATTTTACATAAGTTTAATCTCATCGTTTAAGAAAAAAATAATTATAATTAATCATATTAATTTTAAAAGTTTATAATTTATTTTATTGCTTTTGCCTCTGGTTGTTTGGGACTTCATCGTTACCCCGAAAATCATTACCACGAATTGTACTCATACTGCAATCGTACTCATACTGTAGTTGATTTTCCGGGTAATGAATTTTTTTTTCAAATTTTAACTATCAGTTCTTTTATAATGTAAATGCTATAAATATTAGATTCTAATCTAAAATATTGGCAATCAAAACAAAGCATTTTTTAAATACATTTTTCAATTTAATACATTTTTTTACGTGTAAACTATAATTAAATAATTTCAATATTTAGTAATAATGTTTTTTAAGTGTAGTTTAAAAAATAAATCTATAATATTATTTAATCAAAGATTAATCTTACAAAATAATTTTTTTCACTTTAAGTTTTATATTATTGTTAAAGCATTAAGATTAACAAAAATATTTTATAATAAGTAAATCACATTAGTTTTGGATGAAAATTTATCTTTTTTTATAATATAAATAGTAAATACTTCAACAACTTTATTTTTTGGCATTTTTTTAAATATATTTTTAATATTACTTAGGAAGTTCTTTTATAATTGCATTATAACTTAATTTATTTTTTGAAGGGAATCACAGTTCTTTGTACATATTTTCTTTTTCGTAAATAATTCGGTTAAAATTAATTATAATATAATAATAATATAATATAATAATATAATATATCAATTATATAATAAATAATATATAATATAATAATACATATTGCAAATATATAATTATAAATATCTTACTTTAAATGCTTTCTGATTTTCGTTCTTTATAACCAAGTTAAAAATTTGAAACGGTTTTAAGTTAAACTGACTAATATTTTCAATTGTTAGTCCTGGTCTCATTTCTAAAATAAAATAGCAATTGTAATGACTGTCAAATTTAATTGCATAATTTTCTAATACAACATGTACGTTTTGGTCATTTAAATAAATTATATCTACTATTTTAAACAATCTATCAGACCTAAATAAATAAAAATTTGATTTGTAGTCGGTACCATTGTAATTCATTTTATTTATTACTTTTAATTTTTGCATTTCGTCGTTTGAAAAATATTTCTGAGCTATCTCAAAGTAAATTTTATGAGTAATACTTTGTGCTATTAATTTATTAATTTGATTAGTATTAGAATTACCACTTAAAATTAAGCAGGAAAATTTTATAGCTTGTTTTTTTGCTACCGAAAGTGGTAAGTTAACGCGACTCCCACATACGTTGGTATAGTTTTTAATACTGCGGTTCTTGGATTCGAATCTCATGCACCACAAGTACCTTAGGGGACCTGATTTTTTAATAATTCTTGAATAATGGGTTAGTAAATGAAATTTTGGTTTAAGTGATCCAAACAATTCAACGTATAATGCATTATGCTTTTTAATTATTTTATCTAAGCTACTTATCTCATCCGTTGAAAACGATGGTTTAAGCGTTTGATCTACCATATCTTCAAGAGTTTTAACGTAGATCCATACTTTGTTCTTGGGTGATACAAAATCCCCAACAAAACAAGTAAAAAAGTGTATGATGCAATATGTTTCGCGAGCAGTGGTATGTAATTTATTTGCTTTTAAATGGGCTGCTTTTATAACTTCACAATTATTTCGAATCTCAATTTCGCCGTATTCGAAGTTTTTCATTCTATAATTAAATGCATCTAAAGTGAACGTTTTTTGCTTTATGAAGTAATTTAACACATTTACTAAACCATATTTTATTACCCCTTCAAAAAGATCATGCATAACGTCAACACTGAAATTTTCAGTGACATGAAAAGAAGGGATAGAATTAAAAATTTAAGATTCTTGTACACCAGTAACGTGATAGTTATTTTCTGTTACGTGTTTTTTATAACTGTCCACAGTTCTGAGATTGTCTTTATTTTCACTTATCATTGTATGGGTCTCGTTTTTATGAACCAAACAAAATCTGCAAAAAAAGTTATGGCTAAATGATCTAGCAAAAAGAAGTAAATCATTTAGGGCTTTATTGTCGCCAATAACCAAACCAAGGACAAAATGCACTTTTTTTAAGCCTGTAGAAGTTTCAATTTCAATTCCATCGGTTTCAAGTTTTTTTATAACATCAATTAATTTATGTAAACAAATATTTATCTGAACTGTTTTTAGATTTTTAGTTTTTATGAACATCGCGGAGAAAATGCTATCGAGTTTTGATAAATTTTTTACAGGAGTTAAAGGAAAACTGTAAAAAAATGCGGATAGAGTTTGTGATCCAGTATGCGAACCTATCGGATCATTTACTTCTAGGTCATCATTATATAAAAAATAAGGGATTATTGTTTTACCAAGAAACTTTTCTTTTTTACTTTGCCATAATTCACCTTGAACGAAGTGGCGTAACGTACCGCTATTAGAATTTTCAAGTTCGTTCATGTACGTTAGTGTGTTTTCGAGTAAATCAGGAATTTCAAAGTATCTTTTTATTTGAAACTCTATAGGCATTATAACACCGTCTAGGGTTTTTTTACTCAGAAGAGGGATACCTTTTTTCATAACTTCAGTTATAGTTGACGATAAATCGAATTTACTTGGTGGTTCATAGAGATTTAAATTGTTAAAGGTTTTCCTTAGCTTGTATTCAGAATCTATAGTTTCAAAAGGTGTTGAACATAGTTCAAAAAGTTTGGATATTTCTCTTTTTTTAATTTAGCAAGTTATTTCTGGCAAAATAAAGGATTCTATTGATTTAAAGACTGTGCCTATACTTACAGTGAAATTGTCTAGGATCTGTTCGATTACCGCATTTGTTAAATGGTTGTAACTGTTTAGTTTAGTAACAAATGTAAGTGCAGCTGTAGACATTTGATTGACTACATTTGTGAACAAAACTTTCTCAGAATGTGAATCAGTTATATGATATTTTGATTTATTAGACGAGTACTGGTTATTAACGTCGAAACTTTTGTTTGTTACATCATGCGTGGTATCTAAAGTTGAAGATTGCTCGTGACAAGTTTTTAAATGTTTAATAAAGCGGCATAATTTTGTGAAAGTTTGGACACAGCTATTTTGATTACATTTATAATATGCAGCGTTATTTAACATATGCTTACATTTGAAATGAATTGTTAGCGAGTTAATGTCATTCAAATAACTTTTACATATAAAGCAAATAAACATTTTGATTTTAATATCGTAGGTTCCTCAAAGTACGAATAAATTTATTTTATTTATATTTTTGGTATTTAGAACAAGAAAAATAATATATTTATACAATAATATCTTTATCATAAAAAATTGGCGAAAAAAAATTTAAAGTAAAAAAAGGAGGTTTAAACTTTTTTGCAAGCGAAGTTTATATATATAATTGTCAAAACAGCTATTTTGTTTTGCGGTCAGTAACTCGTCTATAAGAACGTAAATTCAGAAAAAAATAAAAACTGTATATTCCCCATATATATGTATAAAAAATAAATTACATGTTTCTTTGACTATAAAGCATGAATTTCTTAACTAAATTGTAATTTTGAATTAGTAAGCGAATTTCCTTTTTAATTTATGCAAGAAAATACAAAGTGAAAAGAAACTAAATTGTTATTAAGTTTATTTTCTTATCTAAGTAATTAAAAAGTATTGCCGTATTGCGATAATAAAATTATTAGTATTTTAGTATCACAAAAATAGCGTAAAAATAAAAATAAAAATAACTATCAAATTATAAAAAAAAATTATGACATACAATGATTTTAAATGTGATAATAATAAAGATACGGAAGTAGATGTATTTTCTGAAGCTATTTCGAAAAAGAAAGTTTGTATTAGCTGCCAAACGTTTTTACATTCTGTTTGGTACTCTAAATTGAAAACGTAATGTATCTTAAAGGTGGTTGATATTGCATGTAAAATATTATCAAATGTGTAGATAATCTTGTCATATACACAGAAATACTGTTTTGGAGAATCTTCGCTGTCTACGAAAAAAATAACTGGTTGACAACTTACTTTATAGTCGTTATATTTTGCTGTTCTATCATTCAAATCCAAGGCGATATTATTAACGTTGTTAATTTTTATAATGAAACTATTTTGGCTGTCTGCAATACTATATCTCCATATTTTTTTCGTTGTCTTGCTTTTTGATTGCCCTGTTGGTGGCAAAGCTGCATGAAGTATTTGAAAAATCTTTAAAATTCTTTCATCTAAAAGAGAACATTTCATAATTTTTATTTAATTATTTAGAAACAAGTTTAAACTAACTAAAAAGTGTTTAAAGAGTGAAACTGAATAAGGTTCTCAAACTTCGACTTCTCTTAAAGTATCATTATTTGGATCCGTACCTCTCACCATTTTTTTCAAAATAACCCATTAAAAAAACTACTGTTTAAGATTTTTGTTTTTTTTTCTATTAATATTTATAATTTATTTATATAAATATTTTATTCTTACTTTATGAAAAGATACAAAAAAAACGCGTGCTGTTTAATCGAGTTAATTCGGAATTTTTCTTAATTTTGTTTGGTTATGAAAATCCAACAATTTTACTACACAATTTAAAGCACTTTTTTACCAAAAAGACTGGTAGCGACAAAAGTGTAATAATATTTTTGTACTGTATTGAATTCAAAAATAAAAATTTGTATAAAAAACTCAGAAATGTTAAATTATTGTCTCCCCACAACCCCTTCAATTATTGACTAGAGCAAACACCCTTTATAAAATATTAAATTTTTTCAAATATTCAATGAAAGTAATGATTCTCAAGCTAACAATTTCAATCACAAGATAACAACATTATCATCAATAAACGTACCTGAAGCATCTGCGTCTAAGGTAGCCAATAAATTTGAATGAAGCTTGTCTTTTACGAAAGTTTGAACTGATGCCTTAAATATTTTTTCAAAGTTGTTCCATTTATTTATAAGCAACTGACCTTTTCCCTTGAAAGCGTATTCAAAATCTATATCGATCTAAAAGAAAAATAAAATGTTGGCTAAATAATTAAATAAAATTGGTGGTCAATTATACCAGTTGAGCTCCGTCCGCGTGAGTATACTTTGGCCAAGCTGAAATAACAGAACCAATGTGAGTAACAGCCTCCAAAAGTTGGTTATGCCGATGTTCACAAGTCTCGGACCACTTATCGAGGACAGTTGTCCACGGCTCGGTGTAGATACTCAGCCAGTTCTGGGTATTATCACTTGTGTCCAACTCAGGAGGTGCACCTATTTATAATAAAAATTATCGTAAAAACAAAAATGTATAAAAAACATCATATAAAAAAAGTTGATAAACTCACCTGAACTTAAAGTCACTGATTCAGCAGTTAGCTTTCTCTTTTTTTCTCTAGGAAAAATTCCGGCCTTTCGTAATTTAAAAATGTTGTTTCTGTATAAATTGTAGAATCTTCCACATGGATATTTATTTTTGGCACAGTAATATAAATCAGGGATTTCGTTTTTAAAGATTGAAGTAATTTGTTCTGTTAAAGTGATAAAATCTGAATCATGCAGAAAAACTGTGTTTTCAATATAAAACTCAACTATATCTTTTATTAATTTTTCTCTCATTAAGGTTGGTAAAATATTGTTATTGGCTTCGTAAGCTTGCCAAATATTCCTTCCTTTATTTGATAAATATATCTTAAGATTCTAAAAAAATTACATAAAAATATATTGTTATTTGTGAAATTATGTGCGAATTATTGAAACACATTGCGTATCAAAGGTCAAAATTATCAAAATGATTATATTTGACCGTTAGTTTGCGGGTAAGTTAGTCAACAATTTTATTTTTACATTATCGTGATGAATATAAATGCCAATATAGAAACAAAGTTTTTTGACAATAAAAATTTTGGTTAGAAGAAAATGTGTGAAAATTTTCAGTCAATTCAGACCCAAATAAAACCAATTGACACAATTAAATTCACTAGAAATTTGGAAAATTTTCGCGACAATAGGCCCGGCCTTTCCATTAATTCACAAACAGACTGCTTCAATAACGCTGGTAGACAACATAAAAACCTAATTTTTTTGTACGAAAAACAACAATAAAAAATGTTAAATTGTTGTTGGTTTACGGGTAATTAAAATAATGTTCTCATGCTTTCTGCCAATCTAATGGAAGCATATATCAATAAAAAAGAAAATGAAAATTTACAAATTGTCCAGTATAGGTTTCAGCTAACGGGGATGCTATTGATACCAAACTATTTTGATTTGGTGCCTCAGAATTTGCTTGTGTACCCTGAAAAAAAAAAAAAACAAATTTAATTTTGTGGAAAATTTAAAAAGTACTTAATTAAACAAACTTGATTTTTTTGCCACTCCAAGAACTTTGCTCTAAATTTCAACATATAACCATACTGATGAACGGGAAAAATATAGTATAAATCAGCTTTTTCTATCAACTTGAATGAACTGATATCAATCCCTGCGTCTGTTAAATAAAATAAAACTTAGCTTTGAAGTCTATAGAGAGGTTCCTATGGACTTACAAAGTCAAAAAACAATCACCACGTTCGAAGCAAAAAATGTCAAATTTGTTTTTGGAGAGATTTCACTTTAGGTCCAATTCTGCAAGCTGACTGAAAATTTGTAGGAGTGTGTGTGTGTATCTAGGGGCATAAAGACCCATGGTGTAAAAAAACCGTTCAAATGCAATTTACGTCAAATTTGTAGCATATGACGATAAGTGAATTTAAGCCCTTTCTTACTCTGACTTTTATTTATGAGTTAAAAGTGTTGTTATGCTCCGATCGAAGCAAAATTTTCAAGATTGAATAAGCGGGTAAGGCAGATGAAAAACAAAAATTTGGGGCTGCATCCCATTCCCACGCCCTATCTAACCAAATATTTAAATTTTAAAATGGCTAAGGGCTCCGCAATATTAAAAAAAAAT
Source organism: Hybos culiciformis (assembly GCA_964007475.1). Classification (NCBI taxonomy): domain Eukaryota; kingdom Metazoa; phylum Arthropoda; class Insecta; order Diptera; family Hybotidae; genus Hybos; species Hybos culiciformis. Next base: position 32,827 of record CAXFZM010000308.1, read on the forward strand.
TAAAACGCCTATAAAACCGGTGGTTACAAGTGCCTGAAAGTTTTGATAGATTTTCGAAACTACCGGCAATTTTAATTTTTTTTTTTGCACATTTTGGAACCCCGTAACTTTTTAGTTAGAGGGTCCGACCTTACATTTTTTCTAATCTACCCCACCACCCGTATAAACCCTGATAATTTTGGCTCGATCTGAGAAATTAATCACTGCGCTTTATACAAAATACTTACCTTTAAAATTATGGTACAAAAATTCCATGTCCCAATTTTGTAGCAAATTTCGTAGCTGCATTTCATCTGGCGTGTGATCTAGATTTAAATATTGGTTCATTTCCAACGCACTTATAAACACAAAAACTCGTTTTAATAATTCACTCACAACAAATAATTAATTCAATTGTCAATTAAAATTTTTTAAAATTTTTCCGAAAAAAACTTGTTGCTTACTCAAAATTCGTACAAACAATAACCCAATTTAACATCGTTTCATTATTTAATTTTATTTCAAAATGGCGCAAAAATGATTTAAGAAATGGGACAAAAGTTTACTCGAATCAAGAAAAAAGTATTGATGTCAACTTAATTTTCTTAAATCAAGCAAAATTTTCTAGGGTTAGAAATTGGTTTTTTCATTTTCAGAAAAAATTTACTTAATTTAAGATGATTAAAGATACGGTTTTAAGGAAACAAAGTTTAGGTCAAGAAATTTTTCCTATTTTTTATATTGGAAAAAATCTATATGATTTAAATAAATATTCCTTGATATAAACTTTATTTACTTGATTCTTATTTGAAAAGTTCGTAATAAGAAAATTATGATTGAACTAAGAACAAAATGAACTAAATGCAAATATTGAAACCAATAGTCAAAGTTGAAATTGAGAAATTAATTTTCTGTTCAAAAAGAGTTTATTTTCTTTAAAACTCAGTTCCAATGTTAATTTGATTCCATTAGATTCCGATGGAAACACAAAAGTAAACGTCGCTGCCTGATTTACGGAAGTCCAAAGTTTCGGGAAGATGGCTGCAAAATCTATTTAGATTTGCTGTATGTGCTCGTTATCAATTAGTAAACCTACTGTGTAATAACTTTTACGGACTAGAAAAATTATTCATAAATTAAATCCCTCAATTTGAAGTTTGTGTTCACACTTATAAATGAAAAAAACCATGATTAATTTTGACATTTGTCTACTTTGTTTGTTTTATTTTCATATGCATATGCAGAATTTAAAGTACATATATAATCAATTTTTTTTTATTTTTAAGGCCCTCTTGCTCGAATGAATAAAAAAAAGTTATTTGCGGTTTTATAGAGTTAATCTGATTTAATTCAACTTTAATTTAACTACATTTTTGTATGACAATTCAACTTTAAATCAACAACTGTTTAAGTCTGTAAATATTATAAGTAGCAACCATCGAAATAAAAGAAACAATTAAAAGTGAAAGGAACATTTATACAAAAAATGAGTTTCTTACTTTCAACTTTCAAGATTAGTTTCAATTTTTACGGGTTCGTAGATCAATTATAATTTTCTTATTAAGAACTTTTGAGATTAGAATCAAGAAAATAAAGTTTGAACCAAGTGATATTTATTAAACTATATAACTATGATAGTTTTGAAAAATAAAAAAGTTTTCTTAAATTGACGTTTATTTTCTTGAAATGATATTTTTAATTTTCCTAAATCATGATACTTTTCCCTGAATTTAAAAACTAATTCTTAAGACTAGGAGGCTTTGCTTGAATTACGGAAATTAAGTTTACATCACCATTTATTTTACTTGATTTTAGAACTTTTTCCTTGTATTATTTTTTGTTATTTTGTTCCAACTTAAGAAATCAGAAACAGATATTAACAGGATTCACAAATCACAGCAGGTATGAGAAAATCCGATAATTCGTAAAAACTAGTCGACTAAAAGTAAAATAGCTTATGATATCAATGCAATTTTCCACACAATTTTGATACATATTCGTATATATGCGGATAATTTACCGTGGTGCCACAATAACGCTGACTCTGTCGAAAAAGTTTGCGTAAATAAAAAAAAATCACGAAAAATTTACAAATTATATGAACAAAATAAATGTATTCAGAAAATAGAAATGTGTTTTGACAGTTGTCAACATAAGTAAAGCGCAATTGTGGCACCATCATAAGGTATAAAATCGAAAAATTATGCTTCATTTATTTCTTCGATCGAAAAATTAAAAAAATTTGACACATTTTACGGTATATTTACCATTTGTTTATTTAATGAAAAATGTTTAGCATTTTACTACATTTTATATATGATTGTCTCTTTTTAACAACATAAATTTTGTACCAATTGCTTTATTTTGCTTCATATTGATCCACAAACAAATTTTCAATAAACAAACCAATTTCCAATTAACATTTGTGTCAAGAAGCCTCGCTGTAGTCTTTGATAAGATTTGTAAAGAATCACGAAAAATTGACCTACCCAATTTCGTCCCGCAAGTTCAATCATCCTCAAATTTTAAGGTAAGGTGTAGGAAGTCCGGGAGATACCAAAAAGATAATTGGGCGCCTCTGCCCGTAACTAAAAAGTTAAAAATTCATAATAACATTATAAAACTTGCTGCAAAATCGGTCCTAAAACGAATTTTGTCAAAAACTTTATACGTCAAATACACGTCACACGAGAGATTGTTCTTGAAGGAGCCTGTGCCAAACCTTTTTGCAAAATTTATCTTAAACAGATTTTTGCGATATTTGTGTATATATAATTCGTTCTAAAGGTTTGCTTATGGAGGAAAAAGAGCTCAGTGTAAGGTTATTTAAAATAGTGAGAATGCCATATTGTGCTTTAAGCCAGGAGTTATTAATAGCGTTTATCCTGATGAACCTAATTGGTGGAGGAAGTAGCCCCTGTGCTATCAGCAACCTTTGAAATAAAAGGAACAAATTAAAACTGGAATGAACTTTTAAGCAAACAAAAAAGGGCAGACAATTATTTTCTTAATCTCAACTTTCAAGATTTCAATATTTACGTGTTCTTATATTAATTATAATTTTGCTATTACGAACTTCAGACGTAAGAACGATGAAAATATAGTTTGGATCAAGGAATAATTATTTAAATCATAAAGCTTTTTTCCAATATAAGAAATAGTAAAATTTTCTTGGCCTAAACTTTTTTTTCTCAAAACCCTTTTACTAGTTTTCCTAAATTAAGTAGCTTTTTCTAAAAATTAAAACAACAAATTCCTAAGCCTAGAAAATTTTGCTTGATTTAGGAAAATGAAGTTGACATCAATACTTTTTTCTTGATTTGAGAAAATCTTAGTCTCATTTCTGAAATCGTTTTTGCGCCATTTTGAAATAAAATTTAATAATGGAACGATGTTAAATTGGGTCATTTTTCATACAAATTTAGAACTGTATTATATTTTTTTATTTCGTTCCATTTTAAGATATGAAATGGCGGGGTTCATATCTAAGTATGACAAACATTGTATAAAGCGTACAACCTAGTTCACTAAAAGTAAAAACAGATATTAATAATTTTTTATATATAATAAAATTCTGAATGATGGATGTAGATGGTAACATAGCAATTAACACTTCTGGTAAAATCATTTTACAGCAAAATAATAAAGTCGTCTTGTGTTTTTTGCTAGTTTTTGATTTTTTAAAGCTGTGTCCACGCGGTGAAAAGTTTCTAGTTATAACAGTTTTCTAGATATGAGCTGTGGCAAAAATACGGACAAGAGTGATCCTATAAGCATTCTGTTTTTTCCCGGAACCTTATAAATGGGCCAAATCCATTTGGTTAATAGAACTCCAAGATCCAAGAGAGTTTGATAAAAAATTAAAAAACTAACAGCTGAAAAAATAACATTGTTTTAGAATTCCTAATGATTTCATTTAGTCTTTCTAGATTTGGCGAGTCTACCTCTACGTATTCGATATTATACTTCAAGTATTTTCGGACTTAGCCGCCAAGTATTTGCGAACTGAACCGTATTCGTTTTTTACCATACCTAAATTTATTTACAAAAATTCATTTATATTTGTTTGTTACAAAAATGCAGTTAATATTTTCTAGAAACAATCGAAATTTACTTGATTTACGCTTTAATTTCATCTGAAATATTTATTAAAAAAAAATTAAAGTCCAAAAAAATGTTAAAAAGGTTATGCTTGAATTTAAATTCTTTTTTCTTAATCTCAGAAAAGGTAAATATGAAAACTACCAATTTTAAGTGTGGATCAAGTAAATAATGCAAAAATTAATGTTTTTTTTTTCTTTTCTTAAAACCAGAAATAAGTTCTTATTTTAAAAAAATTAACTTTCTTTCTTTCAGCTTTTAATGTTTAATATAAACTTTGGATACTAAATTTCAGTAAAAGCCTGTCTTCTTGCTTTAAATAAACTTTACTTAATTTAATTAAATTGTTAAATATATACAGTTAAGCAAATATTTCTTGATACAATAATTTATTCCTCAAAGTAAACTTTGTTTTATTGAATTATGAAATATTTACTTGAATCCATACTTTCTAATACCAAGAAAATAGTTTACTTGATTTTAAAAAATTATTTCGCTCCGTGTGAATAATCCTTTATTCGAAATTATTTTTAAGTGTATAAAATTTTCTTTGTTTAAAACACAGTTTGAATTTTTTTTTTTAATTTGGATTTTTACCTTCATTGATTCTGCGATATAAACTCATTAGCTCCAGAAATCTAAACATATAAATCTCAGGCCAAATACTGCTTTTATGATGTTTTTTTACCCAAGAGTTCTATGGTTGCACTTTATTAAATTTAATTCTAATTTAAATGTGCATAAAATACCACTTTTACTTTTAAACCCTGTAATGGAAAAAGTTTCATAAAATGCATTAAAAATACGAAAACCAGCACAATATTTCTAACATGTTCAATGTGGTGCAGTGGTTCTATTCGAGAATCTTATTGTCAAAAACCGTGTAAATAAAAACAAGTAACACATATTGCACTTAGAGCCTCTGTTTATCGCCTGTGCCATTTCACGTCGAGACAAGACTTCTCGACAAAATTTCTTCGAGATCTCGAGAAATCTCGAGAAATGTATTTTAATTATAAAAATATATAGTGAACCTAATTTCTTATACCTTTGTCAAAATTAAATTAAAAAATCCTGCAAATTAGAACAATTTTAATAATCATTTTATTTTTTATCACCGCAAGCCGTACTACGTACTAGATTTAAGATATTTTTATAAATAATTTTTACAAAAATTCGTTAAAACCAAATTTTTTTGTACGCTAGTCTCGGCGAGAAGGAGCATCATTTCTCGACGAGACGGGATATTAAAAAAATTACATTCTCTCGAGAAATTTGTCGCGAGAAATCTCGAGACAGAGTCTCTAATTGCACTATATAGCCTTAAAATCGAGTTTGAAACCAATACTTTTCTTGGGGTCACTCAAAAAACTATTCTTTTGCCAACAACAACAATAAAATATTCTACACTTTATACTCCACTCTATATATATTATTTAATGTATTTTTGATTATTTTTTTGATGCAATCACGTACAAAATACACATATTTTCATATTTGGAAAAATTGAATGAACAAAAGAAATGAAAAAGAAATTATATTCTTTTCACTTAATAAATTTAACTCTGTCATTGCTAAAAATAATAAACTTGGATTTCCTTTTCTAGAAGATTATGTTTTTAAAAACAACATTGTAATGAAAAATAACAAAAAAACTTGATTGTGTTAAATCTGTCAGAGTAAAATTGACATTTTTTTTATATAATTACTTTTATTGTAGGAACTATATGTAACAAAAAAAAAATTTACAATTTGTATTAGCTTTATATTCCAAAACAAAAACGTGTTAAGTTTAATTCAATTCATTTCATTGAAGATTTTTTTTCACGTAAAACAGAAAATAGTTAAGAAATTAAATTTAATTACTTAAAATCTGAAAAAAAAAAAAAACAAATTATTATATTATGCTATTATAAGAAACTTATATAACTAGTAACAGTAGGTATTAAACATGCAATTACAATACCATCATTACTTAAATTTATATAAATAATTCGTATGCAGGTACAAAAGCTTTGGAAGGAATATTTCTCTCTCGTTATTTGTTTTTGGACTTAAAAGATATGGACGTACACGAATACTTGGCTTGGAAGCCTCACAAATTAACAACTGTATTTTATAAAAATTAAAATTATTTCGATATAGAATTGTTCACAAATGTAATTCTATTTTTTTTTTTTTAATTATGAAAATTAATATATTAAATATTCTAAAATAATTTCCGTTCTTTGGGTATTTCCCTGGAATAAGAATTAAGTATATATTCCTTTCAAATTCTAATAAGACGTATTGCAATATCGTAATTTTCAATTCTTTTTTTGAATAAAAACTTGGTGATGAAGTTTAAACGTTTAATGTGTACAAAATTTAACCGCAAATATTTGTGGTGAAAATGCAATTATAACATAAAAATTTCCAACAAAATCATAATCAAAAACCAACAAATGATGTCGAAATATATGTATATAGTATAACTAAATCAAGAACTAAATATTTTTATAGTTATTTTATTATATAAGTACCTAGTTTTATGTATAAATTTCAGAACATTTATAGATCTTTAACAAGCAAAATGTGTAAAGAAAAATTTTCTAAACTTAAAAATCTTAATTATATTATTACACTTTCATTCAAGTCTATAAGTATACCTATACAGATAATTATTTATTATTATTTTATCATAATTGTGTATAAAGTTAGTTTAATATTAATAACAACTTTCCAACAAACAATATTCAGATTTCGAGAATTAAGAATTCAAACACAAAAAATAATATTATTATAACAAAAATGTTTAGTTATACTTGCAGCATTTAAAGAGTAATAGTTTAGTTCAACAGAAAAAAAATAGACTATTATTGAATTTATCCGACATGCCACTGAAACTAGTAATGATTTCCTAAAACCCATAGCTTACTCAAATTACAGATTTTAGGGAAAATTCTAGTTAAAATTCAGGAAAGATATAAATATATTTTGAAAATTTTTTTTCTTTATTTTTCTATCTGCATAGTTGTAGAATCTGCCAATATACCACAAATAAAGTATTTAAATTTGGTATATGCATGCTAATTAACTTTACAAACTTTAGATAATTTAATAATAAAACTAAATTGACTCTCACGAATAAAATAATTCTTTTATTCAAACATTCAAAGTTTAATTGGTGAAAAAATTTTCCCAGAATTGAGTTTGACTGGTGACCGCTGTAAAAATTTCTAATTTCCGGCTCATGCTTTATAAATTTCAGAATTTCTTTCTTATCGAATTAAGGAATCAAAAACTTTGTTAAGGGATATTATTCAATTACAATAATTTTCCTACAATCGACTTAGATTTTTATAAAATAATAAAAAAAAAAACAAATTTTCTATTTTCAGAAAGTGTAAAAAATAGAAAATAGGAATCTGATCATTAAATTATTTGCTGATCATTAAATTAAAAAAAAAAAAGGATTATCTAATTTTGAGGAATTTAACGATTAATCGACCCTACAATTTACAAATTAGGTATTTCTGACTATTGGCAGGTGCTTTCTAAATTCCATAATTTTCTTTTGTGGTAAAATAAAAAATTCAAAGCTTCATTGAAGGAAATAATCCTGGTAATTAGAATAAATTTCATGTATTATTCATATATTACATTCAATAAAAAGAAGAATTCCTACACGGAAAGAAAAAAAACGTTGTTCCTGAACGAAAAATTAAGCAAACAAAGTTCGTTTGTGGTCTTCTTTTATGACAAACAAAGCTCTCCATTGCATTAAAAGTAGTTTCCTTTTAAAGCCAATACCTAGTACTTTTGCAGCAAAAGCAAACCAATTGTTGCAGTTTCCTTCAAAAGAAATTTGTTTAAGGCAAATAAATAAATAAGATTGCATTAAAAGTGGATTACTTTTAAAGCCAATACTTTATTTTTCCTGCACTCTTGCTGCAAAAGAAATTTTTTTTTATTTAATTTTTTTTTAATTATTATTTTTAATTATTTTTTTTTAATTATTTTTTTTTTATTTAATTTTTTTTATTTATTAGAATTTTTTTATTAAATTATATTCTTATGCTTGCCCTTTCTTTGGGATTCGAACCTGCGTCCTTAGCATTGCAATTCGCCAACACTACCACTCAGCTACGGTATTCAAATTTAAAAAGTATATAAAATAGAAAATATAAATTGGCGATTTGTAATGCTAAGGACGCAGGTTCAAATCTTGTACAGAGCAAAAAAATTTTGGTTTTTGTTTTTCCCGAACGTTTTGGTTTTGAGATAAACAATTTAATTTTATTGAATTTCACTCCAAAAATTATTTATTTTACTGTAAAAGAAAACTTTTGATAAAGTAAAAATAAATAAATTACAATAAAAGTTTTTAACTTGTGACAAATGCAGTACACCATCTTTTATTAGTCCCAAAATTGTATTGTTTGTTCCAAAAGGAAGCATTTCAATTTTACATAGCTCTAAACGCTTTTTGTTTAAGATAAACGTTTAAATTTCTGTCAATTTCAATTCAAAATAGTTTTATTTGCTTTAAAAACTTTAAAATAACATCTATACATATTTCTTTTGGGTCCAATTAACTTAAGTTGTAATTAAAACAAATGTTGTTTGCAATGAGTTTTTTCAAATTTACTCTAAACTTTCCAAACGTTTGCGTTAAACATATTTGAAAACGGGTTTGATCTAAATAAAAATTGTTTGATGCCAAGTCCGACTTGTTTCATGTAAATATTTCTTTTTTGTTTTAAAAACTCAAATTTTTGCAATGACTGTTTTTTTTTAGAGTAAACACATTTGTTTTGCTGCAAACGGGCAATAAACGTTTTTTTTCTTTCCGTGTATAGTTTTCAGAACGTAAATTGTTTTTTTTTAGATTAATAGTTTAGCTGGAGGAAATTTTCGTGACAATTAGAATATTTTCCTACAATTGAATGAAATTTGTATTAAAGCGGAAAAAAAATAGAGAGAATTTCTGCGATTTTCAGAAACAAGGTTAATTATAGTTAAAGACCAAAAATTGTTTGCCATGTATGTAGAGATCAATAATTATCATTATAAAACCAAGTCATTAAAATATTAAATAAATGAATAACGGAAATTCAACATAATATATTTAAACATATGTACGTACATTCTTAATAATGCTTCTAAACTTGAATATGTAGGCAGGGACGGCTGATGGTACTAAGCGACCCAGGCATTGCCTGGGTGCTTCTATTCCTCCTCATTCCTTATATTTTATTCTAACTATTATATATTTTTGCCATATGCAAATATAACAACATAAGAAATGCTTTCTCTTAATCCTTTTTGTGTAGCATTAAGGCAACAAAATAATTGCTTGCTTTTAGGCGATATTGAAATTTATTTGTTATTGTTTTAAAAGAGAGAATTTTTCTTATAAGCAACAAAACAAAGAAGGAAGTTTGATGTGATGTAAAAAAGGCAATTGATTTTTTTGCTTTTCATATTGTTGAATTAAAAGCAACAAAAAAATTGCTTAGTAGGGAACAGTGCTGTCGTTTTAAATTTTCATGAAGCAGTAGAAATTCAAAAAAAAGAGCAGTAGATTAGAAAAAAAGGCAGTGGATTTTTTTCACCAATAAAGTGGTTGAAAAAAGTTTTTACTGTTTAAGCTCGACTTTTTTCTTTGCCTGTCTCTACCAATAAATAAAATACATCTTTTATTTCAAATATTTACATACTATCACAAATGTGATAAAACAAATTTTAAAGGAACTTAAAATGATTTTACCTCCTTGGCTAGAACTTACTAAATAATAAAACTTACACTAAAAACAATTTGTGCTTTTTCAAATATATAATAATAATACACCACTTAATAGTATTGCTTTTGATGCTCAATAAATCAATTTAATTATTAATTATAAAAAATATATAAATAATTTTTTTTAATTTTGAAACATAATTGATTTAATCCATTTTTTAAAATTGAAAATTTCTTTGGTTTTTTAAAAAAGAAAATTCTAAATTAATAAGTTGTCTCCACTAATTCCATCTAATGCCTCAACATCATCTACATCTTCAACAAAATTCGGCAACGCTTTAATCAAATGTATTAAAGAAGGTCTCAAATTCTTTGGATATATAATTTCAAGCTGTTTGAAAAAAGGGTCATTAAAATAAAATCTTTCAAAAATCTAATAAATTAAATGGTTTTCTTATCATCATAGATCATAACATGTGAAATAGTTTAAGAGAAATATTTAAAAATGATTATTAATGCAGAAGAACGAAAAAGCAGTAGATTTTAGCAAAAAGCAGTAGGGCAGTAGATAATATCAAAAAGCAGTAGAACTACTGCTAAAGCAGTAGAACGACAACACTGGTAGGGAATATTGAAATTTATTTGTTGGTGTTTTAAAAAAGAGAGGAAATAAAAAAAATTTTAATACATTTTGTTCTATGGAATATTGTTGAATTAAAAGCAACAAAAAAATTGCTTAGTAGGGAATATTGAAATTTATTTGTAAGTGTTTAAAAAAGAGAGAAAATAAAAAAAGTTCTATTACATTTTGTTGTATTAAAAGCAACAAAAAAATTGCTTAGTAAATGAATATTGAAATTTATTTGTTATTGTTTTAAAAAGGAGAGGAAATTGTTATTTCCTAAAAAATTATCTTTTTGATTTGCATTCTTTTGGTTTTTGACGGCGCAGTGAAATAAGGCCGCGGGAAATAAGGCCGCGATAGGTTTTTTGTTGCGGTCTTATTTCATTTTGAAAAATGAAATAAGGCCGCGAAAAAATCCTCGCGGTCTTATTTCATTTTGAAAAATGAAATAAGACCGCATAAAATTCCTCGCGGCCTTATTTCGTTTTGAAAAATGAAATAAGACCGCGACAAAAAAAAAATTAATCGGAGGGCTAATTTCATTTTGAAAAATGAAATAAGGCCGCGAGGATTTTTTCGCGGCCTTATTTCATTTTGAAAAACGAAATAAGGCCGCGTAATCTTGTGAGGTGAGCACACAGGGCAGGGGGCAGCAGGGCGGCGGGCGGGCGGTTGGTCAGTGGGGTTTGCGGCTAGCGCCGCAAATCCCACTGACCAACCGCCCGCCCGCCGCCCTGCTGCCCCCTGCCCTGTGTGCTCACCTCACAAGATTACGCGGCCTTATTTCGTTTATAAAAATGAAATTAGCCCTCCGAATAATTGTTTTTTTTTGTCGCGGCCTTATTTCATTTTTCAAAAGGAAATAAGGCCGCGAGGAATTTTTTGCGGTCTTATTTCATTTTTCAAAATGAAATAAGACCGCGAGGATTTTTTCGCGGCCTTATTTCATTTTGAAAAACGAAATAAGGCCGCGAAAAAATCTTCGCGGCCTTATTTTATTTTTCAAAATGAAATAAGACCGCAACAAAAAAACGTCGCGGCCTTATTTCCTGCGGCCTTATTTCCATCCCCCGTTTTTGACCAAACTTAAATTCTAATTTGTAGTCATTTTAATCAAATCTATATGTATATGAAAACTCAATGTTGTTTGTTTGTCTGTCGAATAGGCTCCTAAACCAATAAGTGCCTGGGCACTTACTGTTGTCACGGGCCGTCCCTATATGTAGGTTACGTTAGCTCAAACATCAAACTCACATTCTACAATTGCACCTTCCAACTTAGCCTTTAATATCTAATCACACAAAGTATTTTGGTTATTCCCTTAAGAAAGAAATATAACTTTCATAAACATAATTTCAATTTCATAATCATAAAGATTAAACTAACGATTTGAAGATCAACACTTGTAAAAATAAACTCAAGAAAAAAGGGTATTAACATTTGTAAAAATAAACTTAAGACAAAAAGGTTATTAACTATTAAAGAATCGATAGGAAAAAGAAACAAGAAAAAATGAATTTCTTCTTGTGCATCCGAAAAAATGAATTTCTTTTTTTGAATTAATACAGAATAAAAAGGTCAGTCTTAATTTCATCTCAGACAAGTAAAGTATTATAAATTAATTTTTATTTATTAGACTCTCAATAAAGTTTGAAAAGACGTAAAACTTATTGGAGATTAATAATAAATAAAATTAAAATTAATAAATAAAATCGAATAATATTAAAAAAAAAATTTATTTATTAGACTCTGAATAAGGTTTGAAAAGAAGTAAAACTTATTGGAGAAATCAATAATAAATAAAAATAAAATTAATACATAAGATCGTAATTAAAAAGAATAATTAATAAATAAAGAATTATAAAAATTTATAAAATTAATAATAAGAAACCATAAAATTAAATTAAGGGAAAAGTAAGAATTAAAACTTGGAAATAAAATTGATATAATAATACAGTAAAAGTGTTTAATTTTAATAAATATAATAAGAAATCGTAAAGAAATCATAAAGATAAATTAGAAAATAAAACTTGTATATTTCAAGAATTTCAATTATCCGAAAGTATGCACAAAAGAGGAACAACATAAGTATTACACATTTTACATTAAACTCCATTTAAAAAAAAGTGTATTTTTATATTGTGTGTGAAGGATGATATTTTTTCAGAACTTCAATCAAAATGAATTTTATTCACATGTGAATTTATATAAAATTATATACAAAGTTATATCTTACTATCCTTGAAGTACTTTGCATTTCAGTATATCATAAAAACAGATATGTATGTATGTATGTTTACAAAGAATTTGGATATTAAATTCTTATAATATAATTCGCATATATATATATAGATATATATATATATATATATATATACTTGAAATTAACATTATTTATATTTATTTACTTTTTTTTTTATTTTCAATTTCTTTGAGATATTATTAAGTATATAGGATTCATATGATCATTAGTATTTTTTTTAATATCCTTATAAATTAAAGTCAAGAACTAATGATGTATAAAAATATAATTTATTTTTACGTAAAAATTGCATTCGAAATTTTCATATGACATAATATAAAAAATATTAAATTCTTGAAATTATATTTTGAAAAACATGTTTCTTTTAAATATTTTAATTTTTAGAAAATTCTACAATATATAACAGGGGTGGCCAGACTTTATCCTTACAGGAGCCGAAATTACAAAAATCAGAATTGTCGAGAATTGTTTTAAATATGTAAACTGTCTTTTTTATTTATCTTTATTTTCATTCATAATTTATTTAAAAACATACATTTATATACATTAAAAATACTTATTGAAAATTTTTATTCTTTACTAGTAGATGCTAGATTATGTGTTTGTATTTTGGCCGGGAATCGTTGAAAATCTGGCTCATAACTTGTTAGTGCCGTACGAATAAGCTCAGATGTCTAAACTAAGAATTTTATTCATAAATTAAATCAGGTTATCCCTCAATTGAAAATTGCTGTTCACACCATGATTTTTTTCAAACCAGGGTTAGTTTTGTTGTTTTTTTATTTTTTTTTAATTTCTAAATTAAAATAAGTGAATAAAATTTAATCAAAAATAATTTAAAAATGATTTAAAAATTTCTATAGTTAATTTGAAATTAAAATTCTAAAAATAAAAATTCGAAAAAAAAAAATTATGTTATTTTTATGCTTTTTTTTAGCCATTTTCTTTTTTCTTTTTTTAATTATTCAAACGCACATGCCCAACCGATAATTTTTTGACGTAATCATAACATATTCATTTAATCTAAATAAACAAAACTGGGTTTTAGCAGGTGAACCTGATTTAACTCACATTTACCTCAACTTTAAAACACCAAAATTTTTTGTATGATAAACCTCCTTTAACTCAACAACTATTTATAAATATTTGCGAAACCTTATTTAAACCTTAAGTCTAGACAGCTTATTAAATGTTCATCTGTTAGATGGGAACGGTGCTTCCATTTAATAAATTTCATTGTTGAATACAAAGATTGCAATTCGCATGCATGTTTATTTATAAAGAAAAATTATATGACAACGAATACATTACATAAGAAAACGGTTTTTTTTAAATTGTATTTTTTAAAATAAATTTTTAACATATTATTACGAACGTGGCTAGAGCCGCAGTGAAAAAGATCGAGAGCCGCATGCGGCTCGCGAGCCGCAGTTTGGCCAAGTATGATATATAAATATGTATTTGTACATTGTGCAAAAAATAAATACCTAACTAACTGTGTCGAGACCTATTCATGTATTTTCTATAAACACTCCTCCGCAAAGGGTCATTTTCAATATTCTCACAGTTTATTTGATATTTGATTTTGTGATTTTATTTTATTCTTCCTCAAAACTAAGTTAAAATATTCTTATAGTAGGGTTTTAAATATTGGGCTGGCTAAAGCAAGTAACTGTTGCGTTAGTTACTTCCACGCCATGTTCCTGCTTTGTATGATGTTGTTGAATTAATGTGCGTAACTGATTGATGAACGAATCTTGTTCCTTAATATTTGTGCTTTATGAAATTACTTATGCCCATATTTGGATCATCTTGCTCTAACGAGAGAAACTTTTCTGTTTTGCGACGCGTCAAAAATTACTGACGGTCGACAATGACCCAAAATCGATTGAATCATTTGCCATCTTATATTCTTACCCAGATACAGTTGACAAACTCGCCGTAGAAGAACCCTATATGAATGAATTCATTTCACGAATTTTGAAACGAAGCCAAGTTTTTGCATTAGATAATGAGAAGTTCGTATTTGCGATAGAGGAAGTGAAATTTTGACTAGTGCCCACTCCGGCAAAACACGATTTGCTATCCCTAGATGTAAGGTTGAAAACTGTAAAAAAAAATTGAACGGAGGTAGGATGAGCTAAATAAATAATACGAAAGTATGTTGGCCCCCTTTGAATGTCGAGAAATGTGAATAAAATAAAAAATTTAAGGATATTTCGTTTTTATATAAAAAAAAAAAAACTTAATATCAGAAAAATCAATCTGTATAGCTATTAAAGGAAGAGTGTATTTTGTTGAGGAAATTACAGCAATCAGGATATAAGTATTTGGAAAAATTGTTTTAAAAAAAAAACCAAAAAATCTTTTTTGTCAACATTTTTGAGAATCGAGTTGTGATTAAAAGGATATAACACGAATAATAACGTCGTCTTTTAAGCATTCAATAATTAAAAAAAATAGATTTCATTATTTTATTATTTTTTTAAATTTATTTTTCTCTTTGAAATTTTTATTTATTTAAAATGCCATAAAATTTCTCAATAATTCAATCGGATTCGATATTTTAGGAATGATCTTAATTTTTTATTAAAATCCTTTTTTTATCACACTTTTTTATATTAGTTCAAGCAAAAAATATGATTGTACTACTTGAGTAAAAAAATTAATTTAGGTTATTAATTTGTCTAGACGTATTTTTATTCACGTTTATAACGAACGCAAAAGAACTGGTATATAAGTTTACATGAAATAAGGGGTTTTTTTCTAGAGGGGTTTTATTGTTTCCAAATTACAAGTATTTAATATAATATTAAAAAAAGACTTTTCATTAAAAAATGTCAAAAAAAAAGTTAAAAAAATAATATAATTTGGTTTTTGACAAACCCATAAAAATAATTCAAAGTATTTTGGATGAAAAATAAAATAAAACACACGAAGCAGTCATAGAACTGCCTACAGAAGTTTATAATTAAAAAATTTAAACTATAAAATAACAGTGGCTACAAATGACAGTACAAAATGTAAATTAAAATATTTTTATTTTAATTTACATTTTGTACTCAGCAGCCTATCATTTGTAGCCACTGTTATTTCATAGTTTAAATTTTTTAAGTATAAACTTCTGAAGGCAGTTCTATGACTGCTTCGTGTGTTGTTTTCAATAATATTCATCCTGATTACCAATATTAAGTGTATAATGCAAAAAAATTATGTTTCCTAAAACAGAAGACAACCGTTCGAAATAAAAAAGGGAAAAAATTCGCACTGCACATTGCAACTTATAATAAAATATCATAAAAAGATGTGCGAGTTTTATTCTACTTTAAAAATCTTAAAATCTAAAACAGAAGTTAACAAACATTCGATATTAGATAATAAAAAAGGGGAAAAAATCGCACTGCACATTACAACTTATAACAAAATATCATAAAAAAATGTGCGAGTTTTATTCTACTTTAAAAATCTTAAAATCTAAAACAGAAGTTTACAAACATATTAGATAATAAAAAAGAGGGAAAAATTGCACTGCACATTATAACTTATAATAAAATGACATAAATTAGAATTTTTTAATTATATTTTAGAAAGCCAAAATCATATGGACGACATGGCTAAGTGGCTAGAACATCATACTATGAGAGTTTCAGGTTCGATTCCCAAAGAATACATTTTTTTTTTTAATTTTTTAATATTTTTGAACATAATAAGATGTTTAAGAAACAAAAATATTTTTGTTGGTAGGCTATATAATTTTTTTGCTTGTAATATTGGGCCCTATATATACATATATTTTAAATTAAAAAAGCCTGAAAGTACCAGGCAGCAGCAAAGTACGATAATTATGAATTCCTACCCAAAATGTTGGTCTGGTAATCTTTATTTCACCGGAGCTACCTATTTTGGAAAATTTTTTTTTGCATATTTTGAGCCGGGAAAACACTAACCGTAGATCCCTACCCAAAATTTTTGGGCAGGTAATCTTTATTTCAACGGAGCTATCTATTTTGAAATTTTTTTTTTGCATATTTTGAGCTGGGGAAACCTATAATGATAAATTACTTAATCGATATCTTTACTATCAATGCCAAAATATACCTATGTTGTTTCTCAAGGCTTTAATAAAATTATTTGTAACGAGTTTAGTGCGTCCAATATTATAAATTTGTTTTATAGGATATAATGTTTATAACTTTAGTGGTTACATGATCTCTATAAAAACAAAAAAAAGTGT